>JAEQML010062356.1:0-24496 GCA_016904865.1 Pissodes strobi | reverse complement strand
GACGTCGCGGCCAGACGTTACTGCCATCAGTTCTACCGAAACCATACATTAACAAACCTATAAAGCGAAGTAGTACAAGCGCACCAACAATAACGCTTATATTTATTTTTGCTTTTGATGGTTTTAAAAAACACAAAATGTACAGTTAGTATCTATGTGCAGGCCAAAAATTCAGTGTTAATTTTTTCTGGGATGATATTAACTACTGAACACTGAAAGGATCCAATACACACTGACGAACAAAAAAGGCACTTACAATGTTGATACAATTGGAGGCAGGCTTCATAACTTTTTAATCAGCTGATCAATCGAGCTAACTCTTACCGTACTTTAGATCTATTATTTGGTATTCCAGAACATATACCAGATGTATCGACAATGTAATATTTATAAGTTTTTTAGTTAAAATGAAAAAGTGCGGGTGTTTATCATTAATTTTAAAATGCCCTGTGTGTGGTGTAAACTTTTTATAGCATTACTATTTTCTAGTCAAATGGACTTTCCCTATCTTTTTTGCTTCCTGGTGCTCTAATTGTCATGGACAGAGTTGTTTAAATTCAGTCGTGGAGAAGGATTTGCAGAGGCAGATCATTAAATTTGTAGTTATATTTTATTACTGGAATAGGCCGCGCCGTGAGCCCTACCTCAATAAGGGTGGTGTGGAAACGCGGACAAAGTACAAAATTCACAGTTATAAAAAATTTTCATTTGACCACTAACAATTTCTCATAAATATTTTATTCAATGTAGGCCTCGTAGAGAAAGAACTAATCTTCAATTTTGATTCGTTACGTTTCTTGCTCACATGAATGGTTTTCTAAATAATCGCCGCAAAAGACGGCGCTGGGCTCGTTTTTATCTTCGCGCTGAATGTTTATTTTCCAAGTGCATTTATGAGCGTAAGGTGGAAGATTCAATAACATTTTTTCGTCGAAGTTACGGTTTACGAGAAAAAGGCCGAAAAGCTTCGTGAGGTCACGTTTCAGGGTAGTTTTTTAAGCAAAAATGCATGAAGCTTCCACTTCTTCCAAGTCTAATTTGCTTATACTATTACGCAAAGTAATGCTTTGTAGGCTGGCCTATACAAACCAATATGTAATATATTCATTCTTATATGAATAATCCTCGGAATAATCATAAATTTTGTCTAAATACTGGTAAAGTGAGTAACAACACGTATAACCATGAAGGTACGAAGAAACGAATCAGTACCACATAAGACTTGGTTCTGACCGCCATGTAATAAAACTCATTAACACGATCGCTTTACTCTATAAAATACCTAAGTTGTAAAGAACTGTATTATGCAGTCTCACGATAATGGAACAAATTATTTAGTTCAGTACGAACTTTCAATACCGTTACCCCGGATCATTGCTGACTCGGCACCAAAGCGTCCCCTTTCACTAAATATAACTTATCAATTCTTTCCACCTTATTTGACGGCCATCCGAAAAAGACCCATTCCCCAATCATTATTATTCCAGTTCCTTTATGTTCAACAGAAGAGTTGGGCTTGCTGTCGGACGACTAGCCTTCAAATTTGCTGTTTTCAGGCTTCAGCAAACTATCGATTCACTAACTCTTATTTCAGGAATTTCTTGTCTTGTCTTCTTAACCCCCTGGTCAAGGGGGTGGAATGTGGAATGGCACTGCTACGAGGCAATTTGCCAACTCGCCCCTGTTCCGGCGCTGACTCAGAGGCAGGCAAACCTCCAGCATAATTTACACGTTGGTAGGAACCTCCAGTAAGAAGGGTCTGCGCTCCTGGAGATTCCCGACTTTTGCACAAATATAAGCTATAATGCACTGCACGACTGAGTTCGTATGAAAGGAGGCTTCGCACACTGTAGGTATAACCACTTCCTGTCAGAGACTTTAAATCCCCGCAGGATATACCCCCGACCGCCCTCAGGCCACGTTACAGCGTACGGAAATAAAACCTGGAGTCCCAGTAGGAATCACCCTCCACTACGCTACCCACCCTTTTCACCTTACACCTATCAGCCCGTACGACTTTCCAAACTCCCCCCGAAGGATTAGAACACGCTTTCTAAGCAAAAAGCTCCACTACCCGTGCCAAATTCTGTAATACGTTTCCAACGTGTTCATTCTTCAACGGCAGGACTGGAAGTCCCGCGAACTTTTATCAAGCGCTGGTTAACTTTTCTAGCTGACTGGAACCGTTTCTAAAGCATTCGTTCTCTTACTGGGAGGGTAAGAACCAGGTCTTCTATGGTAGGTAGCGATTCCTTTCTTCGTACTTCGTAGAGCAAAAAATAGGTCTATTTCACTCGATAATGTTAGTTGTAGGACAAATTTATTGGTCACAAAATGCACCGTCATCATTAACTCTCATGCTACCAAATATTTTATTTGCCAAATCATTACAGTATATGTCTTTTATTGGTTCAAACATTAAATAATGTATTTTTATTTCTTTGCTTATTTGAATATGAGGGCAAAGTTAATGATAGTAAGAGTAACGATATTATGAATTTTATTCATATTTATATTCCATACACATAATAACGATAGTTATTCTTATTCCATTCTGATAGAAAAACATCTTATTAAAATCTGTCAGACAAAGAAAATAAGTTTTGCAAAATTATCACTGGAACGGAACATAGTCGGAATGTATAAACTGGAAGAGCATTTGTTAGTAAAATAAAAGAAAGATTTAATAAAACACGCATCAGAAATCTACACCGGAGGCACTAAAATTATGTAAATAGCAATGGATTGGGTGTTTTTAAAAATCAGATCTCGTTACCCTCTGTTGTTGCCATTTTCGTATCGGAACCGTCGCACCTGCGGCAGGTGTGCGGGTTCGCCTTATGCTCTACCCTATACCTGTCCCCGTTTATCAGGTTTTTTTTTCAGATATAACATAATTTTGGATACTTATTTGAAATCTGTAGGCGAGCAGGCAAAACGTGGTTAAAGGATTTCACAAAAATTCAGATACTAATAAAAATAAAATTTATCTTCTTTTTCACCTGCGGGAAGTTATAAAATTTATTCTGCAATAAGCACAAATCTTCGTTTAGGGATTAAACTTACATATAGTCATATTAAATTGCCATTTCAAGCTTGAGAAGATAAGTAACTATTCCTGGAAAGGGCCCATCAGAATGCCTATATTTGATTCATATGATAAAATTATAAATATAAAATGCAATCATGACAAGAACCCAATATTCACATATTATGCAGGATATTTCACATTCGATGACCTAGAAGTTTTTAGACAACGGAAAAAAGATAGCCCTTTGAAATTTGGGCTGCACACATAAGAGGTAATAATCTCCATTTTAATAATATTTTTAACACCGAAGCCGCATCTACTCTTATCTGGTACCAAATTTGGTTTCTTAAATGTACGTATAAATTGTTATATTTTAGATTCCACGATACATTTTGAAACTTTCATCTCTTAAGTAACATCCCCTAAACTTATTTTGAGTCGTTTCGAGATAAAAAAAAATCAAGAAACATTGCAACAAACCTGCCTAAAAAATCATAATTGTTTCACCACCAACTTAGCTAAGAATTTGAATTTTTGGTTACCAGTTCCTAATAAGCTACTATTTCATAATATGAAGTCCAAATTGTATTATCGCTTACAAGGTAACCTAGACAAAATATTGCACGTTGGGTAAAACATAAAAATGCAATTTAGACAGGAATTTTAAATGGAACACCCTGTATTTTATGGGGGCATTCTAAAGAGTAACTTATTGCTTATCTAGAAGTATTATGTGAAGACATACCATACCAGCGGTTTTTGAATTATATGACAAAAACTGAAATGTGTCTACTTCTTAATAACATTGATGAGATTCACGAGAAGCAAACCATACCTCATTTCAAAAAAACAAATTGCCAGTCATTTATTTGATTATTTTGGATTTTGCATAAAAATGCATTTACTTTTACTTTACTAACTGAAACAATTAAACCGTTGGACTTAAAAAGACAGACATTAAAAAAAATTGAGCGACTCTGCTAGTACTCGAGACAATGATGTGTAAACATATCCGATATTGACATCATCGACATGAAAATCTAATGCCACCTTAGGCCGCGTGACGCCTGAATATAGGCAACCACTTATTTGGAATTGGTTGCCTATATTCTGGCGTTAGAAAAAAAAGTTTTACACTAACGGTTACAGACAGCCTCCAAAACACATTCCCGTCACAGATACCGGCTGACGTGCATTGTTTCATGTTTATATTTGTAACGTTTGTATTAGAATGTCTAATAGTAAGTACACTTCACGCATAGCCCTTCGCTCGCTACAGAGACGCAACGAACAAAAACTAACCCAAGATATGCGCAAAATGAAGAAAAAACTTTTTACAAATATAACTTCAAGGAAATAAAAAATATGATTAAACTAACCGTAAAATGAACGCAAGCGAAACCAAGGATATAAGCTAAAAGTGTCATATACCCTTTACTATACCTACTTTTGGAAATATCGGTACAAAATTTCATGATGATCGGTTGAGTAGTTTATGCGTGAAAGCGTAAGGAATAAACAAACAAACATATTCGAATTTATAATATTAGTTAGGATTCTTTAATAGTACTTCTGGCAGCTTCAATTGGAGCAGATTGATTCACTGCACAAATTTGACACGAAAATGTAATGCCACCAGGAATAACATCAACCTATGGACACAGCTTATTCACTACCAGCCATTCATCTGCCACCCCATCCTTTGACTTGGGAAAGTCAATAACCAAATTTTGCAAATTTTAGAAGAGGGCCATGACTTAATATTGTTTTAAACCACTGGCCATCTGAATAATACTTTTGACAGTTCGTTTAATTTAAAATATGCTTTTTAATCGTCTAAAATCCACTTAAAAACGATTTTAAATGGCAAAATTGTATAAAAATCCGAAATTTCCGGACTTTGTTTAGGACGATAGCCGTGGCTTCGGACGAACATGTCGTGGATTTTGAAGCGAAAATTCGTTTTAAATTCAACCGTCTATTAAAAAGAATCTAAGGGCCGTTTTTCGAAAATATTAGATTAGAGAAACATAAAGATAATTTTGTTATGACAGGCATATAGGCGACTATAATATAAATGTTAATAGGTATTATTAGGGCTTTGAAGGGCTGTGCGCTGGCTTCGCTCGATATGGGAGCTCAATCAACAAGAACTAACCAAGTGCTAACCAAAACTAACCCAAGACTAACCCAAAATTAGGAAAGAAAAAAGTAAATTAATAAAAAAACAATAAACATAACATCTGTCGCCACCGACGGGAATCGAACCCGCAGCGCCGAAATGACAGGCAAGAACGCTACCTTCTACACCACCGTTGCAGAAATTTTGCTAAAACGGTAA
The DNA here is from genome assembly GCA_016904865.1 of Pissodes strobi. Taxonomy (NCBI): domain Eukaryota; kingdom Metazoa; phylum Arthropoda; class Insecta; order Coleoptera; family Curculionidae; genus Pissodes; species Pissodes strobi. The sequence continues at coordinate 19,124 of JAEQML010062356.1, read as the reverse complement.
ACGGGACTAACCCAAACTAAATTAAAGATTCGAAAAATGGTCCATTCGAGGAATTACACATTCGAAAAATTGTCGATTCGAAGAATTGTCTTTTCGAAGAACTGTCCATTCGAAGAAATGTCGTTCAAAGAATTGCCGTTCGAATAATTGTCATTCGAAAAACCATCCGGATCCAAATACAGTGCGAATATAATATTATGAAAATCTAATACCGCCCTAGCGGCTAGCTTTTTAGAAGCGCCATTTGAGTCGTTGCAATCGCGGCCGTCCTGGACTAGTTTGCTCCTCAATACGCACGGGTTATAATGTCACATCGGTTTGCACATTCCGTCCCCGCATTTCTGTCCCCACAGTTTCGTCCCATTTGCCGAGATTAACAAACTCCTTTACGCACGGTAGTGTATGTTTGCTTCATGCGAGTTGCTATGAATACTATGTAACGAAAATATGCAACGCTACGTAGTCAAGTTAGTAGTGGAAATCGCTTGAGGCGTGAGCGCGCTTAAATGCGACGTTCGTTACAGGCAGAAGTTTCACTTCAGTAACGTGTTATAAGATTACAGGTTCGTTTTTTTTTTATTAAACTTACATATTATACAAAAATGGAAATGATATTGTATTATATACTTATAGCAATTCACATGTTTGAAGTGCTGGCCATTCGTCCTTAAACATTATTTTAGTACTGTCATAACCTGAGCAGTTGTAGCCCTTTGAATTTTAATCAGATCAAATTCTTCAAATGCGTGTTCCACTTTGCCCCGCAGTTCGTCTATGGTGTTTACAGGCATTTTGTGCTCAATTTATTTCATTGTACCTCAAAAAAAAGTCTAATGTGTTTAGATCGGGAGAGCGCGGTGGCTAATCCCATGGACCTTCTCGTCTGATCCATCGATCTTCAAACGTATTAAAAAGTTCGATTCTGACCTCGTTTAATAGAACCAATTTCGATACCCGATAAAAGAGGTAAATGGGCTAGAAAATCGCTGACATTTGTTCTTAAAATCCATAAATATGTTTGAGAGGACAAATTTTCGTTGTAGATACAATATGCAATTTTGCTGTTCATTAACAAACAAAACACATACATTTTTGTTGCTGCCGCGTTTCCAAAACAAAATGTGGATTTTTAAACCTATAAAGTGGTTATTCTGGCGATCAAATATTCCTTCGAAAATTTGGATTCGTCGCGTCGGTCCAAATATTTTTTTTCAAAAAATCCTCTCGCAAAATTAAACGCGTCGTGGTGGATCTTCTACATGTAACGCTTGTAGCGTAATCAACTTATAAGGGTACATATCGTGCTTACGAAGAATTCTCTGTATTGAAAGTCAATCCATTCCCAAATAATTTTCAGCACAAGTCAATGAGGCATGGGGGTAAGCATGATAACACCCAAAAAGGTGATATAATTATCCTGATTACCAGTCACAGGCTTGCTTCTATTTCTTGGGGCATTAAAAGATCCATAATGACTAAAACTTTGTTCAATTCTTCAATTTTTTTTCTCATTCATTGGTGGTAAATTAGGATAAATCTCCTGCCTGTCCCTGATATAACTCTTTGGCATTCGCCATGAATATCAAATAAATTAAAAATATTCGTATTGGAAAGAATTTCTCGGGAAATTTCATCAATATTATTAGTAAGTAGGTACATTTGGGGTCTTGGCTTATAATTCAGCGCTGTAGATAGTTATCCCATGACATAATACTCTTATATAAGCAATTAGTTTCTCTTTAGAATGTCCATTTTAAAGTCCGGCTTAAATTGCATTTTAATGTTCTACCAAAAGTGCAATATTTTGTAAACACCCTGCAAGCGCCAATACATTATGCATTTCATATTATGAAACAGTAGCCTATTGCGGAATCGTAACCAAAAATTCACGTTCCTAGATAAGTTGGTGGATGAAAAATGATGTTTTTATTAAGGCATGTTTGTTGCCAAATTTCTGGCAAAATATTTGTTTATGTCAAAACGACTCAAGATAGATACAGGACATCTTACACAAGAAAGTGTCAAAATATTCGTGGAATCTGGCAATTCAATAATATACAGGCAATTCTATTTAAGAGATAAAGTTGGTACCAGGTAAGAGCAGATACAGCAACGCTGCAATGTAAAAAATATTTTTAAAATAAAGATTATTACTTGTTATGTGTGTAGCCCAAATTTCAAAAGGGGTATTTTTTTTCGTTCTCTAGAAACTTCTAATGAGCCATCGAACGTGATATACCCTGTAGTTATGCAGTGGCGGTCCGTCGTATAATGCAACTGAGGCTGGGCCCCACATGTAACATTTACGATATAACCAAAAATTTTCAAGTCATGTTTACCTAAATATTACAAATATAAAACGTTTTTTGACTAATGTCTAATCATAAAAGTATAAAAATACAATCAAAGTTTAAAATATCATCTTTTAAACGCTCAAATCGTTGCCCCACCGCATAACATAGACATAGACATATCATTTTTTTTACCACATTTTGTACAAAAGTTTACAATTTTGCAAGTCAGATATATACTTAAAGAGTAAAATGTATTAAAACTCTACCATAATTAAAATAACAGACAAAGCTCACTGTAGGAGCGTAACACAGATTTTAAGTAAATAGAAGTCAATAAAACGAGATTACTACATAAGGCAATAAAACAAACAAGGAAACAAACATTAATCAAAGTTCAAAATAAGTTTGGGGGTTTACTACATCAAAATATTCTGATACTGCCTGTACTGCAGAAAGCATGCACTGCCGGGAATCTAATCTAATAACTATTTTAAATCTTTTGTTTAAGAGTTTTTACAACTTTTGTAACAGTTGGTAACACATTAAAATTAAATCAGCAGATCTTGTACCATAGCGATGTATATCCGAGTTAAGCAACCAATCTCTCTTGTTTTCATGAATTTGAAGTAATTGATAAAAAATATATAACGCCGAAAGGATCAGCACTTTCGTATCAACAAAATGTGGCCTGCAGTGGGCATGATGACCAGCCCCTACAAATATCCGAATAGTTCTCTTCTGCAGTCTAAAAATATGCAACGAGTTGGACGAGGTTTCCCACAGGACAATTCCATAGGAAATATGTACATGGATTAGCGAGAAATATATATTCAGAGTAGATTGCCGATTTAGGGTCGACTTTAACATTCTAATAACAAATATAGTAGATGACAACTTACTACGTAGTGAATCCACGTGTGAAGCCCAGCTCAGAGTATCGTAGAGTGTCAAGCCTTTAGCGCTCAACGTTGTCACGACTTGTTGAAAGTACTAGTCCTTGAGTCTTACTTGCGTTTAACCAAATGTTAGCTCTTTGAGCTAGCCCCTCTAATACTGATTTTTAAATCTTCAATATTTTTGCTACTAGATAACAAAAATGCATCGTCTGCAAAACAAATGCACTGGTATGGAGAGAGATATGAGAAAAGGTCATTAATGTCTATAGCGAACAGCAAGGGCCCAAGAACTGATCCCTAGGGCACTCCACTATTTACCGCGGCATAACGCAAAACGTCATCTCCAAGAGACATACATTGAGCTCTTGAATAGGGCTGTAGTAAGCCCAGAAATTTTGGTTTCATACGCGTCATGTATTGCCGGTATAGTACTATGCTTCCCACCCGTTCAGTTGCATAAGACGGAGCTTTAAATCAGGAAATTTTAGTAGTCGTGTGAGGCGCACAAATTTGTGCTTGTATGGGTAATATTTTTAGCAGTATCTTGCATGTTGCCATTTAAATCTTTCTTTTTTAAAAACATAAAAAGCAAACTAGACATGATTGAATAGTAAATGATTCCATGACTTTATGGTGTATTATAAAATTTGAGACTCAGCAATCAAAATAAAAAATAGGTAGGTACTACAATCCTTTGTTTCATAATATTAGGGGTAGGTGCTTATTTGAAACTTAGCAACGTTTTATTGTCGACTTCCTCATCTCATCTCTTTTCTTCTTCAAGGGTCAAGTGTCGTGTCAGGTATCAGGTCCTCAAGATGCTTATTCCTAATTAAAATTAGATCACGTCAATCACGACCGTTACGATTGAATTAATGCGTGCCTATCAGTGGGTGGTTGGTTTGTTCTTGTTTGTGATTTTAGATTTTCGAGGCGGATTTTCCGGTTTAAAATCTAATAATGGTTGTTTTGTTAATAAGGAGGTAGGTAAGGCAAGGGCCCTTACAATTAGGTAAGCTTATTTGCGTTAATGCAGTATTGCCATATCCGAGGCTATATCTATTACCAATGATTTGTTTTTTAAAATTATTTTTTGATTTCGGTAGTGGGTTTTGCGGATTTGTTGTCTTGTGCCTACCTCTAGGTATTTTAATTTAAAAAGTGTAAGATAGATTAAAACTCGGGATGAAATGAATCCCTCATGAGATTTGTTGGGGAAACACCCTAACATGTGTATAAACTATCGTTTTTCACCGTATAGTTTGGTGACAACACCCTGTATGTAGAATGAATGAGCCATAATTAAACTCAATAGTTATTTCACCCCGGGCATAACCCAATTTGTGCATTTAAATTAGCATATGCCAGTTCTTCGAAACCCCTTAGTCCAAACCTGGTCGGACGATCCCTTAGTTCGAGCCTGTACACTAATACTGTCGGTATCATAGATTACAATATAGCAAACTTTCACTCGCAAAGGAAATCGTTCTTAACCGTTTTCAATTCAATATATTTTTGTCTCAATCAGCATTGTGAAAATAGTGTGTCAAAGAAAGAAAGAAGGTGTTTTCCCCTTCTCAGATAAAAAGCGACGCGTAGCTTTCTCGCGTTATTGTCCCTCCCGAAATTGTAAGAAAGATCATATTTCAGTCACTACAGTTAAAATACTCACTCGAGCAACAGCTAAGTTGCTGTTCGCTGTCATTTCGCGCCAAATAGACCATTTTCTACTTTTGTTTGCACAGATATTGGAAATATCTGGTGTACCTCAGTTATCTTTGTTAGTTAGTTATCAAAGACCTCCTTTAGACGTTTTTAACGCGATTGTGAGTCTACAGAATCGTAGCCCAGAAGAAGAAGTAAAATGGCGGATTAACGTTGCTAGTCGAATAATTCTTGTAAGCAAGGTGAAAGCTGGATTTATGGTTTCCGTAAACACAAAAATTAAGTTTGGAAAGTAACTAAGTAAAATCTCTCCCCGTTGAAGGCAGGTAAAGCAGAGTCAAGGTGCAAAGGTACGCTGTGTGAAAGTTGCTAAGTTGGAGAACTAAAAGTATTAAAGTAAGAAAGATAGAAAACTCATTTTAAAATCAAACAATCAAGACTTTTTAGTAGATATTCCTAATTTTAAGAAACCTTTTGTAATATTAGTTGTATGCTTGAATGAACGAATGCTTGCAACTATTCTAAGAATTGTACATATATAATTTCTATTTAACATAGAAAACGCTGTTTATTTATATTTATAATATTCAAATGCAATGTACACCTGCATTATTAAAGTAAACTAAACCGAATACATGTTTCAATTCCTCTCACTACCCTATAGTAATACAGTTCATTAAAAGTGGTTAACTAAGATACCACACCCTTCTCTATGGTATTGAACAATAATAAAATCACTTGTTTATCCCGACCAAGATTGTTTTGCCTTTGCTTGAAACCCCTTTCTCCTGACGATCTGAAATGGAAAAGCGGCAAATTTTGGAGACTCGACCAACGCCAAAACTATCGGCAAACTTCCTGGTACGATAATTATAAATGACTCTGCGGAAGTTTATATAAACAGAGTTTGTATTGCTGGCCCTGAATTTTATTGGGTAAATAAAAAATTCATGGTTAAACAGCTTTTTGATGGAGATGCTTAACTCAGGATAAAGATTTGGAAAAATATAAAGCTTTATATTACGAAGTTTTAGACACTCTCATTACAAATTACCACTCGTTTGCGAGATTTAGAAATGATTCAGTTTATCACTTTAATGGACACTGCAAAATTTACATCTTTTTCCAAAAACTTTCCTACCGATGTATTAACCAACCCAATATATTTGCGGATTCTGAAAAACTCTAGTCTGAGCCACAATTTATTTAGGCAAATGAAGAATTTAAAGACCTTGAACCACATACTTTAATGAAAAATATTACTGAAACCAAAAATATCTTCCTTAAATAATAACAATTCCATCTGCAAGTGTTTCGGTGGAACGAAGTTTTTCTTACTCTGAATTCATCAACGCTTCTTCCGCTCGTCTTGTTTCCGAGGACACCCCTTGGATTCCAATTCGTCCTGCAGGCTTCCCAGCTGTTTGTGTGTTAACTGTGGGTTCTTGTGTTATAGACTGATATATATTCGTTCTGATTTTCTTCTCCTCGTCGAGTTTCTACCCCCCCGCACGGCTAAATGCACATTCGCGATATGTGCGGGACTCCGAGTTTTTTCTGCTACCTGCCAGGGGTGATGAGTTTTTGAAAGTCAACATTTTCGTGGCAGGGTGTTTGCTTGCCATACGAGTTAACACCTTAGTTTAAGTCTGTAGTCTCTTTAGGTAATTGTCTACTACGTCTAGCAGGCTTACATTATATTCATGAAACGCATATGACGTTGTGCATTTGCCTTGACGCTCTAGTCAATTTAGTCATAAGGTATGTTATATCAATAATTATCTACGGTTTTTCGCAGAATTCAAAAATCTAACTGTACTGGCTGGTAAATTGAAAATAAGAAAGTTGGGGATATTTTAAATTCTCATACTTTTCTATAAACTATTTTTAATATACCTTTTGATAAACCATATATATTTGATTCAAAATATACACTTCTTATTAAATAAAATGAATACTCGTTTAGTTAATAAGTGAATAAATAGATTCACATTTCTCTTCAAAATAGTATTATCAAAGCTAATCTTTAGCTTTAATAATCATATAATATCGAATACAAAATTACAGAATATATTTTTCTTCACAAATTTATTTCTTAAAAAATGATAACCACAGCTGATATTACTAAGTAAATTGTTATGAAAGCTTAAAGATGTAACGTTTTCTCTGTTTTAAGGCATATCATATTTATATTCCCACAATACTAAAATGTTTTTTATATTTGCACGCATATACTTCGAGGACAAAACAATTATGACCGGCTGCAAGAAATTTTTGCGATTTCGCACATTTTTCCCACTTTATATTGTTATGAATGAGTGTTAAAAGGAATATAAAAGGTACGAACAGGTGGAGTTTTTTAAGCGTCTCACTCGATTTCATGCAGCTACGTTGTTTGCAATATGTCAGTCTCAATCTTTCTGGGCACACCAAAGATATAATATAATAATTGAACTTTTCTTAATATGAACGATCTTTAATTCGGCTTGTGTTTTACTGGTATTTCCGTTATAGTTAATAAGACCAACAGTTGGTACAATTATGATCAGCACCTCTAAAGGAAAAAGAATTTGAATAGGCTAAATCTGAAAGCTTGATTCATACATTTTATGATATTAATTACTTTTGCTTTAAATGCCAATTGCCAACAAAGTCCCAAAATAAACCTTAAAATTCCTAATTTAACTCTTCAGTACATACTGTAGCCCATCTGCTACAATTTTTTGCCACAGAACTTTTTAAATGTTTTCGCGCAGTGTAGCCCACAAGTTACATACCCGTTTTATAATATAAATACTGCAAAAGTTTGACAGATGGCAGAACCTCCATTTCGCGGTATATTTACATTCAGAAAACATCTGATTGAGATTTATGTAAAAACGACTATGTAGCTCTCAAGCTACAGCAAGTTTCATAGCGTATATGCCGCAGTATGCATTTATATAAGCAACAAGAGAGTGAAGATGATTTAGATTTTACGATATGCTGAAGAAACCCAATTTTGCACCTGCCTCAAATAGCTCGGAATCAGACGATAACGAAAAAACAAGAATAGAGCATGTTAGGGCTGAAAATAATTTTGATGAGGTTGGCTCATCGGCACCAGCTATAACGCAGTCTAATAAACCAAAATCATAGGGCCCCAAAGATAACGAATCAGTTATATTACGAAATAAACTGCATAAAATATAAAAAGCTTTCACTTTTTTACATTCCACAAATCAAACTTTGGCGCCTAAGAACTGAAATTGTGAGTTTGAACAAAATCGAACAATTGCCAAGATTTTTGCACTTTAATGACAACTCCAAAATGCTATTTTCAGATCACCTTCAACATAACCGACTGCGTAAAATCAATCCAATAATAACAGAACTAATACAGGTCCGATGCCACGAAGGTATGCCACTTTTTAAATCAACATATGCCAATGAAGCCCCATAAATGAGGCTTCAAATTGTTTGTATCTACAGAACGTCTAGATTTCCCTATGATTTTGAAATTTATAGCGGTCAAGAAAATTGAAATAGGCTCGTCGACGAACTAGATTTAGATTTCTCTTCGAATGGGCTCGTGGTCAATCTTGCGAGTTTGTGTCCGAGGTTGATGGTATATCCGTTTCCTCTGCAGTGTGGAAGAATAATAGAGCAGTCAATTTGCTGTCCACTTTTGTAGGAGAAATGCCGAAAGAAACAGTAGAGAAATTTGGCAAAAAATAGCAAAAAGTGTCCGTTGAGTGCCTCAAGAGTATAAAACAATACAACAATCATATGGGAGATGTTGACCTGTTTGATGGTTTAATTGGTCGTCTCAAAATTACTATGAAATCACGAAAGTAGTATTTTAGACTTTTCTGCCATCCGATAGATCTCATAACAGTAGTAAATGCGTAGTTGTTACACAAAAAAGGCCAAAGGGAAATGAATCAAGTAAATCATTGGACTTTATAGGAAATTACAAGACAGCGATGTACAATTTCAGGGTGTAATAAAGGATTTTCTTTTGCAAAATGTAGGTACTGAATGTGGGCTAGCATTATGCTATACAAAAAAAATCGAACTGTTTTGCAAAATTCTATACATAATAAAAACTTGTTTTAACATGTTGCAGATATGATACATTATAAATTTATGAAAACAATTATTGTTAGAGAGACATTGCATGATGTACTATGTTGGGGTTTGGAACCTTCGGCAACATGCACTAAAACGGAGTTTTAGCCACAATACCGAAACAATGCGTCCCATAGTCTCAGCAATAGGAACGCCAACTTATAATATATCCAAGTGGCTAGCAAACCAGTTTGAAAATTTACCTATAAAACAACAGAATTCAGGAGTACTAAATGCTTTAGATTTCATAAACAAAATTAAAGGTACGAACCTTAAGGAAGGTGAAATTTTCTGTTTGCTCCCTAGTGTTCCCTAGTGTACCAATCCTACAGACCTTGCAATACCTTACCAAAGAAGAAATGAATGCGGCATAAGTTATGATAATTTTTTAACCTTAATTACATTTCTAGATAATTTTATATATCATCACATATAGATCTGAATTCAACAGCACTCAGTTCCATAAAAAGTGGCAAACCTAGTTTTAGCTTTAAATTTGTGATTTCTGAACGAATGGGCTGATTCGCAATTTTTTTTAGCTTGTAGGCTATTTCTTTATTTATCACAGCCAGTGTCATTGAGAATGTGTTTAGATTTTCTAAAACAAGAAGGTGAAAAAACATGAAGGTTAATTTTGGTGATAAAAGAAAAATATGCCGCATTTATATTTGATTATTAGAGTACACATTTTATGAAATAGTTATAGTACAGATGTAAAAGTTAAGGAGTGTGTCACCAATTTGCAATATTGTAGTTTGTAAACAAACGATGATGTGCGGACTCCTTAATGGGGAAAATTAAAAGCTAGGAAGCCTTCACAAGGTCTAAAATTATTGCCCCAATATCATGCTGCCCGACGTCAGTTTGTGCAAAATTATAATCACTGGAATAACTAAGAGTGGGCGAAAGTGTTATTCTTAGATGAATCAAGATATTGTCTAAATATGGTAGATGAAGGGAAAACAGTATGAAGAAGAACTGGCGAGGTTTTTAGTTAAAATTTGATCAAGGATTGCGAAAGCTTTAATGGTAGATCCGTTTTGGTGTGGAACGCCTAATTGTTCGCCAATTACTTTTATTTTATGTACGATAATGCAAGACTCCATGTAGTTGCAGTAGTACGATTTTTTTTAAATAATTTAAATATCACTACGTTTGATTGGCCCACTAGAAGCCTTGATACGAACCCGATTAATCGGGAAGAACCGTTCGATCTCGCGAAAGATCTCCTGCAACTCTTAAAGTTATGGCTAATGCTTAGAAACTTAATTTTAAATATACCACGTAGGTGGCAATACAAGATATTAGATAGTTAAGAAAGCTTATGATTTTTTTTGCTTCTGATATTAATAAAGTATTGCCCTTAACGTAATTTTACTAATCTACTTGTTTTTAAAAGCCTAATTTAATATTTAATGTATAGCCTATACTAAAGTGTGTGTAATAGAAGCAAAGGGAACGTTATTTTTGTAAAAGAACTCACGTTACACAGAGGACGCCTTAAAGTTTTGAAGAATTACACTTAAAAATGTTTTCGCATTCCAAGACAAATCTCGAAAGATGTATTCATTGGGCTACATGTTTACTTTTTTCCAATTGACTCGTTTACTATTTACTATATCATTTCGTTATAGATCTGCTATAAATAATGACGCAACATTTTAGAGTCACGAAGGACTCCATGAAATTTAATTTTCGTGGGCCGGTACTTCGTTCCGCTATGGGGTTGAAGCTTCATAGGTGAAAAAAGTGATGAAACATAATTCCTCCTCGAATCAAAAATCGATATACGTCCGAGCGCTGTTCCACATTTTCATTTTAAAGAGTGGAAATCAAGGCACAAAGTTTTTGTTAGGCCATCCTGTATAGTTAAATATAACCGTTGCTGCCGAACAAATAAGAAACAACTTATTAAAGAAGTTGATAATAAGAAACACAATTTCAACAGCAGAACAAAACAAAAAAGTGATACTGATGGCATATCTATTTTCCCCAACATGCATTTTTTAGTAATATTAATTCTTCAAAATATGGCGTTATTACATGAAAATGTAATATTTAAACATCAAAAACTAACCCAACCGTAACCAGTGCGTAAAGCACTATATAAATTTCAGGCCTCTAAAGTTGTCAAATATTATAAAATTTCACTTCAAAACTTTTATGGAGTTTATAGAAAAAATTAGCAATTAAATTTTAAAATAAGAAAAATAACCTAGAAATGTACAAGTAAATAATGTTTTTCCTTATATCCATATTTCCTATTGAAATATGTATATTGATTTTGCATAAACAAAAATACAATACTACTTGTAAAATTTTTTATGCCTCAGCGTATCTTTTTTAAACACAATTATCTATTCTACAGTTTACAAAGCTTTTATTTGAGAATAATTACAGTAAATATTTTACCCTTAAGTGAAATTTTTTGCGAAACTATTATGCATTACTTAAGAATATGTTTTAAATGTTACAATTAAAGAACAATATAATTTTACCAACATTGCTTATACGAATATTGCCATAGTCCGTCAACGCCGCCAAATCTTTCGGCCAGAAAGCTGAAGCTTATCATTAAAAGTGAAAAGATGAAGCGTATGACGCTTATTTTTAGCTGAAAACTCAAGAGTAATTTATGGGAGTTCCGACCCCAGTCTAATTTTAATCAGAGCCCCATAACTCATAACGTGTTTTTCATCGGAGCTTCATTGGCAAAGTCCCCGCACTTCTGCCTGTCTATAAAGCAAGTTTATGGGCTTATTTTTATCTGATCTCAATGTTATTAAAGAGATCATTTTACTGACAGGGCAGAGAAATTAAAAGCTAGATCTTCTCATAATAACTTTCATTCTCATGCAATAGGCTAAAAATAGTCAGCTCGATAGTCATATTTTATGCCTATTTACGAAGGTTGGCGTTGAGTTGAAATGAATCTCCTTCATATCCGAAAACACTTTTCGTAAGTGTAGAGCTGTGCTCTTAGGAATAAGCAGGGCGGATATTAGCTTGGGGCGTACAAATACAGTGGACATAGACACCCAAATAAGGGACAACTAAAGATTTCGCAAAAACTAAATTGAGAAAGAAAGAAATTCAGAAGAAAGTTCAAACAAGTGCAAGTAACTTACAATAATTATAAGTTACCAGTCGCAGTACTTAATTGTCCATTACACGTTCTATGGTCTCTTGGGAAGTAAAAGAATAAAATTAGTCAGCTCAATAATCAACAAAATCACCTATAGTAACGATAAGTTAAGATCGATTGATTAGGAATAGGTTACCTATCTTGTATAGAAAAGAAAAACGGGGGCCACATAGAATATTTGAATTATGAGTATGGTCTCGTTTATAAAATTGTGTAGGTCTTGAGATTGACTATGTACTTTCAATTGTTTATAGGACGGCTTGCGTCACTTTGTATAATACAGTGTTACTGTTAGGACCTGTATGACATGAGGTCATGCCTTGGTTGGCGTGCAGGTTATATACCTCAGATTAAGGATCGATCTACGTCAGGTAAGAAGAGATAATAAATAAGGCACTTCGATAAAACAATAACAACGTCTATTCGTCAAAAACTTAATGAGGAAACAATAACAAAGTCTATTAGTCAAAAACTTAATAAATTTACACAGTACCCGATTACTAAGATTAAAAAATATACCTCAATCGAAAACACATGTGCACCTTAAAGGTGCACATGCGATTGAGGTATATTTTTTAATATATATAATGTTATATTTTTTAATTATAGGTCTTTGGTCTCTCTTTTATTATATAGTTTTTTAAGATTTTTGTTGTGTTTTATTTATGGTTGGCTTTGACCTAATTTCACTCAGAGTTTACACTGCATCACTTTAACTACTTGATAGATTCTACTTTGAAAATTATCTTTTTCAGAACTTTGACAAATTTATCGTTGATTCGACTTTTACTACTGGAGGTGGGTAACCCCCAAGCCCACGCACGTTAGAATCCTACGTACCTATGTGCATGCAAAGCACTTGTTTAGGTGAAAAATAATGTCTGTAAAACTGATGGTTCGCGCGTATTTATATAATAAAATGTCTTTAGTGTTCACATAACATTTTCCAAGTTCAAGTTCACACTTAGGACAGGGTGATATTTACTTAGTAGTTTATAGTTTATGCATTTTAGCAGAGACTATTAACCCATTTAGACAGGAAAGCGCCATTTAACGTGTTAGAACACTGTTTTCATGCAGACGTGTTGCCATCTCGTGCTTGAACAGGGTGGCTCGAATTCGTGTCTATGTATGGGGAACCCGTAAGAGATACAGAGTCGGTCAAATTAAGGCAAAATTGCGCATTTAGGTGCCTAACAATATGCCGTTTAGAAAGTTTTAAAATTCCGAGTATTTACGGAGATATCCGGAAAAAAAAACGAAATTTTCAAAATCGTTTTATTTTTTTCCTGGGCTTATTTAAAACCGGATTTCAAAATGAATTGCACTTTTGCATTGCCACTTTTTCCGCTCTATGTACTGATGGTATCCAGTTTGAAATCCGACGTTTCGTCCTCAAGGGATCATCATCAACCTACTTTTTTAAAATACGAATTTTAATTTTTTTTATTGTTTTTCAGATGGTATTGGCGTTATTAATATGACTATGTGTTTTTATTTTTCTTTTAATTTTTATTATTTTTTTTAATTTTTATTATTATTTTTTTAATTATATATTTTGCTTTGGCGTAATTTTAAATAATTTAGGGTAGGTACATTTGATATACGATTTACCGTTTTCCATCTGAATATACATTCTCTTCGAAACAAGATAGAAGAGAGTGAAGTGTTTTTTTAAAAATGCAGAGTATCGAGTACGACCTATTGTGTTTCAATGAACATCATCTTAAGTATGATGAATTCCAATTTTTAAGAATTGAGAAATATACACTGCTCTCTTGCTTTACAAGGCAGCATATTAACAATGGTGGTGCAATAATTATGGGTAGAAATGGGCTAAAGGGCAGAAGTATCGAGGCCCTGGTCAGCATGTCATCAGAGTCTGACTGCGAAGTGGCTGCTGTCGAGGTGCGGGACCACAACATGACCATATTGACTGTTTACCGTCCTCCAATGGGAGACTTCGAAGTTTTTATGGACATAATGGAGAATGTGCTACGTTTTGTCGAGCGGGGGCCATGCATGCATATTATAGTAACAGGTGACTTTAATATTGTTTTTAATTCAAATTCACAAAGGGGCCAATATTTTATGGAGCTTATGGGTACCTTTAATTATAATCAATCATATTAAATGTATTGACAATATTTTTATTAATTTTGGTGATAGTCTTAGCTATAAATTAAGTGTCATAGATCCGTTACTTTCTGATCATCTGGCATTGGATATCTCAATAGAGCTGCACAGTGATGATGTGCGCCCCCAGTATCTTCTGTGTCGTCCACTCACTAATAAGGGTATAAGTGAAACGTATGGCTATTTGGTGTCACAGAAATGGGACTTCATCGGTATGCAAGATGAATGCATTGATGCCAGGTTTGATAGATTCCTTGAGGTTCTGACAGTGGGAATTGAAATGTTCTTTCCGGTATTATCGAGGAAGGTTAAGCAAAGTAATAGTAACACAGTTGAGTGGTTTGACAATGGTCTGCGTCAACAGCGGGAAACTCTTCAATTTCTAACAGAGCTCTATAAAAATAGACCCTCTGTTAACCTAAATAATTACATAAAACAATATAAAAAGGACTACAGAGCTAACATATTCAATAAAAAACGAATTGCTTATAACAATCACATAATGAGTTCAACAGTTCAACCAATATTGTCAGAGCCTCGTGGGATGTTGTAAATGATTTTCAGGGTAAGAGCGGAGTTGAGGCGGCTACCGGATTGACTGCACAAGATTTCAACATTATTTTTGCCAACATTGCAGAGGAGAGTCTAAGAAATATTCAACCAACGGCGAGAAATTACTCTGACTACTTAAGCGACAAAATAAGGCGACATGATGTTGCATTCGAGTTTTCGGAGGTGAGCTATATACAGGTGAGAGATCTCATCAACTCTCTTAAGAACAAGAATAGCAGAGATATTTACAGTATTATTGTATCAATGATAAAAACCTACGATGTAGGTTATTATCCCACTTACCAAACTGATTAACCATTGTATCAGGATTGGCTTCTTTCCTTCTTCCCTGAAAAAGTCCAGGGTTGTCCCTATTTTTAAGAAGGGAGATAAGAATGATGTGGGCAATTATCGCCCAATCTCGCTAGTGCCGGTACTATCCAAGGTATTTGAATGCTTACTGAAGGAGCAGTTGTGCAACTATTTTGAGGCCAACAACCTGTTCTCGGATAGTCAGTTCGGATTCAGAGCTGGAAAGTCAACGACCTTGGCTGTCCTTGGGTTGTTGCGATATACAGCGGAGGCCTTTGAGGAGGGGAAGTATGTTAGTGTAACGTGCTGTGACCTCTCCAAGGCCTTCGACTGTGTCTCGCATAATATTCTCCTCGATAAGCTGAGGTTCTATGGGATTGACGAGGCTAGTGTCAGTCTGCTGAGTAGCTACTTGGAACAACGTACGCAGTTGACCTCATATGGGGGAAAGCTGTCTGGTGAGGCTGTACTGAAGTACGGTGTGCCTCAGGGCTCGGTGCTGGGTCCACTTCTTTTTTTAATATATGTCAATGACATTAATAGTTCTATGAAGAAGAAAAATCGTGGCTTTAGCGGACATTATATACCAGATACGAGTTCAATTAACTACTAAGGTCTCCAAAATTATGGAAAGCCAAACTGGTATATAATGTCCGCTGAAGCCACGGTTTTTCTTCTTCGTATTTTTAAAATGGACGGACGATAATTAACGTTTTTGATAAATAGTTCTGTTTCGACATGGAAGGTTATGTTGTTTGCCGACGATACATCTTTTTCGGAGTCTGACGTATGCATGGAGAGGTTAACTGAACGTATGAATGCTAGTGTGAATGAACTGAAGGCTTGGTTTGCGGCTAATAGATTGGCTTTGAATGATGCTAAGACAGAAAATATTATCTTCGGATTGAGGAGTATAGATGAGAACATTGAGGAGAAATGATTTTTGGGAGTACATCCTGACCCAACATTAAGATTTGACAGGCATGTAGACTACATGGATGGTCGTCTGTCCAAATGCGTTTTTTTATTAAAAACCTTAAAAAGGGTGTTGCCTAAACCGTGCCTTCTCCAGGCTTTTCATGGTGTTTTCCAGTCGATGGCCTGTTATGCTGTCTTGACATGGGGTCACTCCTCACAAGCAGCACGAGTCTTGATTACAGGTCTGATACAAGGCAGGCATTCAAAGAGCTAAGTATTATGACAATTCCATCAAGATACATATATGAATGCCTCGTCTATTGTCATTGAAATTTCAGCGACTACAGCCTTAATCATTGTTACCACGAGTATCCTACTAGACATGGTAATCAAATAAAAACTGATTACCATGGACTTGAAAGAACAAGAATGTCAACAAAGTACTTGCGTCCAAAATACTATAATCATCTACCCATTGATCTGAGAGGTCTGCCAGAGAAATCTTTTAAGTCCAGTATAAAGGAAATTCTACTGCGGAATGCCTTTTATAGTGTTCGGGAGTTCTTGGAGTTTGAGTTTTTATAATCTGCTTGTCTGCATGGCTCCTATTGGGCATGTAGTGTGTGTTTTTGGGGCGGGTTAGTGCCGGTCTTGATTGCTTCTGGCCCTGGCCTGGCTCGTTCCGGCAGATACGCTGCGGGCTCAGACCGAACCGTCTGTAAATCTTCGCCAATGTATAGGTTTTTAGAGGGTTGGTGTTTGTTTAGTTGTAACATCTACTTATATTACTGTAGTTTCAGTTGCAATGTTGTTCTCTTAACTGGTATTAATGCCATTTTAAATGTAATGTTTATTAGTGTTATTTGATATGTATATTTTTTAACTAAGTATTGACATAATTTATGCAACTTAAAATAATTTTCTTTCTGACGTGGTAAAATTGTTTGTAATAATTGTTAACCGTAATATATTGAATCTTGAATCTTGAATGTTTTATATTCTATAAAAATATTTTATTTTATTTTTTGTATTAAGTGGAAAATTGGAGCGTATTAAAAAAAATATAGTAAAATTATTTCTTACAAGAATATGGCCATGAACTATTACTCAAATAAGTTGCTTACTGCAAAGATAAAATATTCTCAACTTTTAACCAATTGAAAGATTTATTTAATAGAGAACATCAACAATTTATAATCATACTACGTGATACTATAGGTACTTTGATGGAAAAACAACTACTGGAATTTTGTTTATCAATAAAATGCACTAAGCAACTTGTTTGAGTACAAGTTCATGGCCATATTCTCGTAAAAAATAATTTTACTATTTTAAATTTTTAATACGGGCTCCAATTTTCCACTTAATACAAAAAACAAATAAAATATTTTTATAGAATATGAAAATTTCAAAAGTACCTACCTTAAATTATTTAAAATCACGCCAAAGCAAAATAAATAAAATAAAAATAATAAAAAAATAATAAAAATTTAAAAAAAATTTAAATGAAATAAAAACACATACTCATATTAATAACGCCAATACCATCTGAAAAACGATAAAAAAAAATTAAAGGTCGTATTTAAAAAAAGAAAGTTGATGATGATCCCTTAAAGGCGAAACGTCGGATTTCAAATTGGATATCATCATTGGATAGAGCGGAAAAAGTGGCAATACAAAAGTACCATTAGATTTGAAATCCGTTTTTAAATAAGCCCAGAAAAAAAAACGATTTTTCATAATTTCGGTTTTTTTCCGGATGTCTCCGTAAATACTTGGAATTTTAAAACTTTCTGAACGGCATATTGATAGGCACCTAAATGCGCAATTTTGCCTTAATTTGACCGACACTGTATCTCTTACGGTTTTCGAGAAATAAATATATAATCACAGCACCTACAGATGTCTATAAAATCTACATATACTAATCTTAAACTTACAAGAAAGGGTTATAAAATGAGTCAAATATTTGATAGCAAAAAAATATTTACTATTATTAGTATCATTCAATCACCCTCAAATTATATAGCATACAGTGTGTTCCAAGAAGTTTGCTACAAAGTCCAGGATTGCGGGATGGTAGGTACGACGAACACCACATTGTAAAGTTAACACTATTTATTACACACAACACCAAACACAAGAAGGAAATTAAAACGAATCGCTATCGAAAATACAGCACCCGAAATAATTATACTCTGAAAATTCAAAACTAACGATATAACACATAGACATAGACATATATAAATATATGAGGGGGAATGACAGTTAGCCGTTAAATAGAATAAATTTCGTCTTGCGTAAGTGTCATCTGTTACTTATACATAGAACTTTTTCGTTTTATGTGAAATACTTTACTGGAAACTGTAAAGGATAGTCTAGCTGGCGACATCTGCGGTTCGTACAGTGAAGCTAACAAGTTTCGGGTGTGGCCCATTTTTTTCTTTAAAAATTTTTTTTCTTGTAATGACATTTTAGTAGTTCACAGTACTTCTGACTTCTGCGCCTGTCTTCAGCTTTGGCATGAAAAAGTCATAGTTTTTCGCTCCTTCGACGGTTTTAAAGTAAATCAGAATAGTCAGCTGTATTTGATATTTTTTTCATGATTATTTCGCGAAGCCTTGTATATTGGAAATAAATATGTCACAATGGTTTCGGTTACCAGCAGTAACCGGTCCAAGCAGCTTTCTAAAATTCGACATATATCGCTATATGGCCCGTGGCCATATTTGTCATATGCATTTATTTGTGGTGAAGTTTTGACAAGCGCTACCCAATTTAAGAAAGTTGCTGGTAGACTAACGGCTCATGACAGTTTTTTCGGCATGATCGTTTACCGTCGGCCATTCGAATTTTTGTCTTTCATTGATCGAGTATTAATGCGTGATGTCAACATTGGAGCTCCCTTTCGTGCAGAAACATTCGGAATGTTGATGCGAAAGTGTATTAAAAAGTTGCGATTTGGCATGATTGTTTACCGTCGGCCGACTGCTTTAGACGATAGTTAATGACAGAAAAGTCCAGTGGACAATTATCTGCCGACGTTTCGCATGGTTATAAATTGGCCAAAAATTCATTTGTTATTGCAAAAAAAAC
>JAEQML010062355.1:0-24496 GCA_016904865.1 Pissodes strobi | reverse complement strand
TACTATTCTACTTATAAATTATTTATATTTCAACACTCGAGACTCGAGACTGACGTGACGAGACTCTCGGTCTCGAATCCAGAAGTCTCGGTCTCGGTCTCGAGTTATAATTCCTAGTCTCGTCTCGGTATCGGTCTCGAATTTCGAAACGAGACGAGACGAGACCGAGACTAGTCTCGTCGAGACCGAAGCACTAGCTAGACCGGTCCCGTAAATAAATCCAGTAAAAGTCTTAAGAAGTCGTTCCTTTCGGCTTAGCGCAATTATTTAGTTGCACCACCTTCGATTTCTTAAAAATATCAATAATTGTTGTAATTAGATACAACAATTAAATGTGTACTACTTGCAAGCAATAATGTTGTTACGTTACAACAGAAAAATTCTGGTTGATCAATATTAGAGAAATACCGCAGATTTGCGCAGAACATAAAACCATATTTTTCTCTTACAACTTCCATCGAATGACTGTTCGAGATAATAAAATTATTAAGATATTAGTAGGTATGATAATTATTTGCACACCGACTAGCAGGTAAACATGATTTTATGATTTATGATCTAAAAGTGTCAGACAGATACTTTAACGCGTTAAAAAAATTGATGGCTTAAATGAATATTAACTGCTCTACATACATTACAATTGCACGTAATTAAATGCACCTAATGAATATTGAAATAACTTATCAATAAATAAAAATGACATCAGCGCAAATATGTGCACTGGGCGCCTTGCAACTTTTTTTTCAATTATTAAATCGTCGTAAATAAGTTTGATTTATAAATAAATTTTAAATTGATACTTTGTGGCAATATTTCCCTATTAAACTTATATACATATGCGCCATTCAATTAAATTGCCCATGATTTTTTTCGGGCGAAAAACCTAATGCATTTTGTTATTGAAACTAAGGGAAAAGTGGATGGTGGAGCAAACCATGATGAAGACCATCGAAGCGCTGGTCAGTCCTGGAGAAAGCATTTACGAATAAAACTTAAAAATTTTGATCACCTATCTATCATCATCATAATTATTGACCGGTTTTGTTCTCGCCAGATCTATCATTGATTTTATTCCTTCATGAGTGATAAATACTCTATCTCATTTTATGAAAAATTAGTGCATCGCTTACAGTAATTTTCTGAGGTATTTTTCATTATTTGCTATAAAAATGCGCAAGAATATAGGTCCGCTTTGCAACCGCATCAATTGCAATGGCAGTCAATGGACTATTTATCCAGATTAGGAAAATGTATTAGGATTATCATAAAGCTACAATGTAATCGTAGAAGTTAACAGCAATTAATATATGCCTAACTTAGCTTATCCAAATTCGAATTAGAGATACAATGTTGCAAGCACGTTCTCCAAGAACACAAATATAGAAATAAAATGTCGATTTATGATCTGCGTTTATTTTCGGTGAACATTACTTAGTTCACACGGCCTATCGCGTGTGTCTAATTACTTCATGATGTGTGTACCTGAATGTAGGTACGTAAATTGTCTCGGAATAACTACCGTGGATAAATTGCGACACGCTCGGTATTTATTTTTGTCGAGTCTTTGCCTAAGTCTTATGACTCACCGATCCATTAATTTCGAGCAATTTGCGTTAAGCACTACTATTTGAAGGCTTCTGCCGGAAAGGTACCACCCATCAAATTGCAGTTATCATTCGATATAAACCCTTATCCTTTTTTGGATCGTTTTATTGGAGAGGCTGGGCAAAAAGCTGCCCATCTGACCGCTTTCTGTTCACAATACTTTTAAGAAATATTGAACTATTTCAAATTTCTTGGGGATTGACATAACCTATCCAACTGCAACGCCTTTAAGTTAGTATTGACTCACATGTCAAGCGTTATTTTACAAATTAGAGAAATTGATAACTGCAGTGGGGGAGGGGGTTATAAAAAAAATCCAACCCCATCCCTGGAAACCACTTGGTCTACTGTTTTCGAGCAAACACTAGTTACAGATTGATGTTTGGATTTGGAATATCAATTATTATTTAAGTTAGACCAATATTTTTAATTTTTTTGGTCTTCTCTCTACACTGCATTTCACTTTAGACCTCCCTAATCCGTTCATTTGTCTTTGAGTTTTGTAATGTTGTATATCATTTTAATTAATAAATTTATAATCAAACGACTGTAGGTAATTTGCCTTAATTACCGTATATAGCTTATCGTTATATATCATTATAATAATGAATTTATAATTAAAAGACTGTAGGTCGCTTGATGTCTATCGTTTATATTCTCGTTATTTTTAGTATCATTTATTGATCTGGATATCTTGTTTATCGAACTTACCTTTAAAGAGGCTGTAGGTTATCTAATTATGTACATTATATATATTTCTGCATCTTTTCCTAGTTGCTATGGAGATACTTAAGTTAATATTTATTATATCTGATATTAACCCAGTTAAAGAATTCATTTGGCTAGTGTCAGAATAGCTCATTGAGCAAATTTTTTACTGTACCTGGCTGTAGACCTTATGGCAGTAACTCATTTCACATAACTAACATTTACAAATTTAATTTGGCCTTGATAGCGGAATCGACTTGAGCTCAATTCGTTTACCTATAGATATTTAACGATTGTATATGTACATATTTACCTCACAGGCTATTTTATTGATTTAGTATTATTAAATGACTGTTTATTGGTCTACTGATATTGTCACTGCCACGGGATTGATTCAGGTTAAGTTTGGTTAATAATCATCATCATTTTCTAAATTTTATTACCCTATTTACCCTATTTTCAATGATCAATAATCATTAATAGATTTCTTGTAAAAAAAATAGTGGCGCCCGAACCTAACTGTCAAACTTAGATCCATGCCTTTAAAAAAATCAAATTCTCTGTTTTGTAAACATGGCATATGGACCGCCTAATGAGCAACTAACAAGTAAGGTTCCCTATTTGACAACCAACGCTTAAGGCTGGTTAAAGCTTATGTTGAAAAATTCGCTGCTCCAATTTCGAGGATGGTTGAGCTTGACCAGAAGGGCCTGTATGTAGAATTTGTTCTACATCCTTAAGCATAATATGTTGAATTTAAGATCTCGATTTTGAGTAAGTTACAGCCCCTTGATAAATGCTTTAATATGTAGTCCTCGGAATTCTGGTGTCAATCGTCGGATTAACCTGTCCAGTTGAGTCAAATCACTATCAGAATCAGACCAACTCAGAACTCCAAGGTTGCAGGTGATGTAATTCTTGTCAGAAAGGTTGGTGTGTAGCTCTTTCAGCGCACCCTCTCCTAGTACTTCTTGGTGAATACACTCTTCAGTTGGCTGGGATTAATCCACCAGTTTTGAGGTGTTGAAGACAGCAGACTTCCAATAATCTGCGATAAGGTTTCCTGTTTCTTCACGAAGTTCTGCTTAATTTTGTTGATCGTACATCTGTCGTTTTCAAGAACACACCATTATTACCCTTGAAGGTTTTTATAGAATGTAGCTAGCTCCCTTCCAAAAGTATGCTCATCCATAGAATTAATAAAGTCCCTTTCGCCTGCATCTGAAATTGAACCGATGCCCATTATTTATATTCAGACAGAAGCATTCTTGCCACAAGTATTTTTGCATAAGCTACTAAACAAATATCACCCTGTCGTAAGTTTGAACTTGAACTTGGAGATTGTTATATAAACATTAAAGGCAAACTATAAACAACGCGAGCAATCAACGAGAGCGACTTTGAACCTTATGCATGCAATGATCATCACTTTGTTTTATATAAATACGCTACCGAACCCTCAGTTCGGCAGACTTTGGTCTCACCTCCAGCTCCCAAGGTTAGCCACTTGACGACTGCCTTCTGGGTTCTATCCGCTCCTAAAGTTAGCCATACGACTGCTTTAGGTTCCATTCCTTTCCTTCCAAACCTGGCACCGGTTAGTCACTTGACGACTGCTAGGGCCAGGGGTTGCACAACCTCCATAGTAAAGTCTTGACAAGAAGTTTGTCAGAGTGTTGACAAAGACAAGTGTCTAAATAGTCAGTTAAAACGTTTAGTGAAATCTATTAGTGCTCTTGAATAAAACCCAACTCTTAAGAAAAACTATAAATTATAAAACAGTAAACAAAGACCTATAAACAGTACTTCAAATCGAGAAAATACGCGCACCGTAGTAATCGGGTATAATAGAATCTCATTTTTTCTGACCAATAATTATTGTTAAAGTTTTATCGTTAATACATTGTTATTGTTATAAACTAAATGTGCTTACTTTATCATCTCTTCTTACCCCACGTAACGCGGTCCCCGTCTACCTCAGTTACTCCCTGGCACGCTAAACAAGGCGTGTCCTCACGAGTAGAACATCCAGTGGTAGAACTAAAGGAAGCATTGAGATCCCGTCATTGTACTAATCGAGACGCGGCTCTTCTCTGAGAAGTTATTCTTTAAAGAAATCGCGCTACCCCATAAGCTACTCGTGACAATATGCCCATGTCACTGTTGAAGATCGTAATAGAATTCGTTAGAGAATGTAGTTCATTATAGCTTTCTCTGAAAGGTTTCAGGCCATCCATACTGATAACTAATATTCGTGTTCATGTTCATAAGTCTTGAAGTCAAATACATTATTCTCGTCACAAAGAATTTCCTTGATATATCCGTTTTTTGCAAGCATATTTCCTGTTGATTCAGACAGCGGATTTACAAATTCATGCAGTAGCGCTGCGAGATCACCCACGAAGTCTTTCATAATGTTGATGATGGAACAGATGTTAGGGAATGATATGCTGAACTCATTGTAGAAGATCGTTATAAAATTCCTTAGGGCAAAATTTTGGCTTTCTCCGAAAGGTTTCAAGTCATCCATGCCGACACTCCATAGTAGTGTACATAAAGCTCAAAGTCAAACAGCACCATTTTGATCACAAACAATCTCCTTGAATTATTTGTTTGGATATCCATATCTTACAAGCATTTTTAGTGTTTATAGAGGCGGTAGATTTTCAATTTCCTGCAATAGTACTGCATCAATTAGGATTTTCATAATAGTGATGAGAAAACATTTATCTGAAGAGTTTCAGGTCATTTATACCGACAGCCAATAGTCGCGTTCATAAAGCTCAAAGTTGGACAGAACTATTCTGAAATGTTCCTCCGGATATCCATATCCTATAAGCGTGGAGAGACTAGACGCCCCCTGTGGGAAGGGGTAATCGGAAGACCGCCACTACTGTAGGCCAGCGCAGACAGCATACCTCCTATGATGTACAAATAAAATCAAATGAGCCTATAACTGGATGGCTCAAAAATCCAGGAAGGAGCAGGCTGTGGATTTACCCCCGAAGCTTGCGAATTGAACTCGAATGGTCTATGGAGGGACACGAATGCATAGTTCAGTCTGAACTTGCTGCTATATACATAGTCACAAAAGAGATTTTTCGCAGTGATATTGAGGACAAGATTACTAAAATCTGCACGGATAGTAGAAAAGAACTACTTGCCTTGAGAAGATATAAACTTACAGCCAAGTCAGTTCTCCAGAGGATGCCGCACGCAAAACCAGAATTTCTATCTGCTGGGTTAAAGCAGTTGCACATGCACGTGCGAAGGTAACAAATTAGCGGATAAATTGGTTAGAAAGGAAGCCGGTTCAAACATTATGGCAGCCGGCCCTTCAAACTTACCTATCGCTATGTTGATACGTATGATAAAAAAGCTAACCCATGCACACATTAGGGTGAGATGGGACTAAATAACTAACTGTCAACTGGTCAGGGAGCTACTAAGCTACCGTAATGACTCTGCAACAAAGACATACCTGGGTATGTCGATGAAGGACCTACGACTCATGGCGGGGATTCTGACTGGACACTGTCAGCTAAGGAAATATCTCTACACAATGAGATTATGTGAGACACATCTATGCAGGGGCTGTGGACAGGAGGACGAAACAGTAGAGCATCTGCTCTGCGATTGCGATGCTGTTTCGGAATTAAGAGGGGGGCCAACCATGGCTTTTCTCAGAACAGCCTCCCCGGGCAACGTCGTCGCCGCATTTTTACAACACTAGGCTTAGCGATAGCCTAGACGGATTGTTTGACCTAGGGAGGATGCACAGGGGTCCAATGGGGCTTAGTGCCGTGGCCTTTCGAGGCCACCCTCTCACCATTTCCAGATTCCAGATTCCAAAAGCTGTTTAATGTTTATTCACGCAGCAGATTTCTAGTCTCATGCAATTGTGTCGATTATCAACGAGACTTTTCATATTGTGGATGTTGTGGGACATTTACCGATTCCCAATGGTATGTCGACGTTACTGTAGAAGATCGTTATAAAATTCGTTAGGAAACGTAGTTCATTTCAGATTTCTCCGAAGGGTTTCAGGTCATCCAATGTTCGTGTCCATAAAGCCTAAAGTCAGACAGAACCATTCTGGTCACAAATAATCTCCTTTACATAGTCCTTTAAATATTCGTATTTTACCAGCATGTTTGCTGTTTATTCAGGCAGCAGATTATGACTTCATGGAATCGTCTTTCATAATGTTGATCATGGGACATTTATTGAGATCGAATGACTGTTGAAGATCTTTAAAGAATTCATTAGGGATTTAGATTACTTTAGCTTTCTTTAAAGGATTTGAGGTCATCCATGCCAAATAGGTAAGGTGGCTTTCATCAACCTCTTACATTGAGCCTATACCAGATATTGGTATTGATGGGAGCTCGTCATAGGGCCACAATGCATCTCCTTGAAATGTCCCACTACGTACTCGAATTTTTCCAGCATTGCTGCTGTTTAATAGTATACATATGGACAATCGGTTATGACGGAATACTATTACTACGATTAAGCTATTATGAAAACCATACTTCTCCAGTACAAATTTGATTTAGCATTGTTTCCGATTTTCTAAAACTGTACCTATCTAAACATCTTCCTCACTGGCATTAAAACTTTTAATTTTGCTCAGCTCGTCCTTCAACAGGCAAAAGTTTCGTCTTTCGTTGCTGGCAACTGGAGTTCCATACAAAATTTCTTTAAGAAGAACCCAACGTCAAAACCCTAGGCTGCTTATATCTGGCAAACGACGTGGTTATCATTCAATTGTAGGGAACAAATCGAATGCTATCCTTGTCGGTGAACAAAACGAATCGTTTTCAAGTTGAGTCATGCCTTCCGCTGCAAAAAGCATATTTGTTACAAAATTCTATTTGCATTACCAACGTACGCACGTAGCTATTTCAAAAATTTAAATGGGTTTCGGATCATGAATCTTAAAGTCAGCATCAAATCATCACCGGCTTCGTAATGTTTAAATAACAAATATTACTTATTTGAGTTACACATCGTTCCGCGGTATTAAGTGCTTGCTGATGATTCGATAATTATTTGTTTAATAATGATCCTTCTTCAGATAAAATTACTTTGGCACTTTGGCTGTAAGATGAAAATGATATATATTGTAGAATCATAATAAATTATAAATTTTGAGTTTTTGAAACATCAACATCATCAATGGAGAAAGGATTATTTAAATTGTTCAAAAGAACATCAGCTGTAATAATTGAGGCTTTACACTTTTTTATTCCTGAACAAGAAAAAGTATGCCTCGGTTTTTTTCATTCTTCTCTTTTATCCTCAGATCAACTCCAGATTATATTTCTATTGAAACTGACGTTGAGGGCGCTGTTCACACTCTTTATAGGGAAATTAAGGATCATTTTTAATTTGGTTGGTGTCATTTAATCAATCGTCTTGCGAGAGATGTACTTCGTGATCATTTAATACGAAGTGTGTTGGCGGTTCCACAGTACCGTCAACCGTCACTACTCGTTTCTACTTGATGATGTTATTACTTTAAATAAAAAACCGATTTAAACCGGCAATCACAATCCCCAGCCATGCAGATCTAATATATCCAATCATAGATCTTATCATCGAGCAGTCTTGGTCGTTGGCAAAAATAGTAAAATCGGTGATGTCATCCAGATCGCTTCAAATCAATCTAATGCAATTTACTGTGTTACTGATTATTGCCCAATTAAATGCGATTTTATGCATCTAGATGCAGTTAAAAATATATATTAAGTCAACTAATAACAATGCAACGCTGATTGATGAGATAAATATAATTTAGCTCAAAATTACCATATAATTAAGCGATATATAAATACTTTTGTTGAGCAATTTATTATCTTGAGCTTGATGAAAGATGTAGGTATACTTATACAGCGAAATACTAATTTATGTTTTATTGCCTGGTAACGCAAATCTCCTTTCGTCGATCTGAGATATGCGAACAACAATAGATGCTGACATATTGTTGTACTATATTTATGTTCAACTTTTACGTAATAATATTTTACGTTGAGTTCAGGTATTTAACCATAAAATGCAGTTGCAAATGTCAATTGAGTATTATCGTAGAAAACTCCCTTGAGAAACGATCGTTCCAATATCATTAGGGTGGAACTCAAATCTTGAGACCCATCACAATAAGATTCAGAGGTTACTAAATATGACCAAACAAATGCCCATTGGGAGGATTATACCAAAGAGTTCTAATGAAGGATCCCGGAAGATTTACTTCTTCCGCTGAAGAAACACTAGACTCATGCTTAACAGTCACTTCCGGGTTCACTTGTGGGGCATACTGAGCAGGTCACCTTGAACGGCGATGTGGAGAGGTTAAAATCTGTCATTATAGATCACACCTTATGAGGGGGTGAAATAGGCAACTGGAACATTTCCCCTTTTAAGTTTCCGGCGCTCTCCTCTTCTTCTAATTAGGACGATTTAGATTCTTCCTTTCCCTGGGGCATATACCAGTTGCCTAGAGAGCGTTCTGGATGGTTTTTAAATTAGAGACAAGCGACTAAACTCAACGGAAGGCAACCGCTCTCTAGTTTTTTGACATGGTAGGCCAATAAATTCCTTTCCATGGTTTTGCCTGGGGATGTCTGCCCAGTGACGTCGATGTTCTTCTCGAACCCAGTCTTTGATATGGCTCCGGGTCTTACTTTTTGATATTTCCAGGGACGGTTCTGGGCCTATTAGTTTCGTTTCTGATTCTGATCTTCTCCTGGCGAGTTCATCAGCTTTCTCATTGCCTTCGATCCCTCTGTGTCCTGGCACCCAGATTACTCTTACCATATTCCGGTCAGCCAGGGTTTGTAGTTCTTCAAGGCATTCCCACACCAGTCTAGATGACACTTCTTGGCTCAGTAGAGCTCTTAGTGTCGCTTGACTGTCCGACAATATTAGGATCCGCCGATTGTTTGTGGCCCTCCTATTATTCTCTATGGCGCACTGAAGTATGGCGTATACCTCTGCTTGGAAAACAGAAGAATACATACCCAGTGCATAGTATTTACTCTGATGACTGGCAGAATAGACTCCTGATCCAGTACCAGTTGCAGTTTTTGACCCGTCTGTGAACCAGGTTTGATCCTGCCCTCTGATAGAAGTTAGTCCATTTTCAAATTCGGTTGGAATGTTCACCTCGTATGATCTATTGAGACAGTATCGTTTTGGGCATGTGGTCCGTTTTCATGCTTAAAACATTTCCCCCACAAGATCAGCGATTGCCATGTGTACAGGACACATGACAATCGCACGCCGTGATTGTTTGCTCCAGTCTATGTGCCCCCAACCTGGCCTCCCCCTTATTATAAAGTGTAGAGGCGGGAGTTCCAGGAGGGTCTCCATGGCCGCAGTTGGGGTGGTCCGCATTGCCCCCATCATTCATAGACAGGCAAGTCTTTTTACCTTGCCCAGTTGTGAAATCGCACCTCTCTGTTCTGTCTTGGGCCACCACACCAGAGAGGCGTATGTTAGGATAGGTTTTACCACCATTTTGTATATCCTATTCATCATGTCTGGTCTTAATCCCCATTGTTTCCCGTGTAAGCGTCTGGTAATCATGAGTGATGCCACCGCTTTTTTGGTAATATTTTCTAGATGTCGGTTCCAGGTAAGTCTCGATTCCAATGTTACCCCTAGATACTTTACCTCGTTCGCGATCTGTATATTTTGTCATCTCAGGCTAAGTGGTCCTAGATCACCCACCTTGTGCCATCGAGTAAAAGCTACGATCTTAGATTTGTTGGGACTGATATTTAAACCCTCCTGATCTACCCATCTTGTAGTCCAGTTCAGAGCATTTTGCATCTGCTTTCTAATCGTTGCGTCAAATTTGCCTCGGAGTCTTGCCAGTGTCCCCATCCGTAAGCGCCCTGAGTAAGCCGTCCGCCACCAGGTTCCACAGGAGCGGAGACAGCACCCCGCCCTGCGGACACCCTCGATGCACCCGAGCGCGCTCCCAGCGATGGTTGCTTCTACCAACCTTCCCCTCAGCATGGAGAGTTAATCCACCGACAGCAAGTGCCCTCAACTCCTCTTTGCCCGAGGGATCTGGTTATTGAGTCGAAGGAGGTGTTGTCAAACGCCCCCTCCACATCCAGGAAGGCGGCCAGCATCACCTCCCTGTTTTCCAGTGTAACCTCCACCCTCTTGACCAGCGGGTGAAGTGCTGTTTCTGTTGACTTACCTGTCTGGTAGGCATACTGGTCCGGGTGCAGTGGGCTATTTACCAAATACACCTAATATGCCTATCCACAAGTTTTTCAAGTGTCTTAAGTTCAAAGGACATAAGACTTATGGGTCTTAGGGACTTTGCTGTATCCTGTCCTGTTTTCCCAGGTTTTGGTATAAACGTTACCCTAATGTGTCTCCAGGCTTTTGGTATAGATCCAAAAGCTAGGCTGTTTCTTAGAATGTTGCAGAGTATCCTGGACATTAATTCAGTTCCTTTCTGTAACATTATACTCACTTCCTTCGAGGTCTGCCAATCTTCCCTGGACGCCCTTCGACGTTCTGGCTCAGTCCACTCCCCTTGAGCATGCTCTACTATCTGTGAGCCGGGAAAGTGAACCCTTAGGAGTTCCTTGGCCGTTTCCTCTCCCGTATTGATATATTCGCCAAGATCATTCTTTAGCGAGTTTATTGGGGTTTGCGGGCCCATTGAGAGAATTCTTTGGAGTCTAGCACATTCTTGAGTACTCTCTATCTCCTCACAGTACTTCCTCCACGGCCTTCTCTTGGCTCCCCTCAGCTCTTTGTTAAACCTGGTCAGTGTAGTTCTATATACTTTCCCACTGACCATTTCTTTCGGCTTTGTTAAAGTCTTTTCTGACCTGCCCTCTTAGCTTCGCAAGTTCCTCACTCCACCAGAGCACATTCCTGGTAGATTTCCTTGTTGTAAGAGGGCAGTTGTCTTGGAAGGCAGTGATGATTGCGTCATTGAATTGTTCCACAACCATCTCTAAGTCTTCCGTGTTCCTTATCGTCTTCCTGATTAGCGGAAGTCTGTGCTCTAGGTCTGCCACATAAGCTTCCCAGTCCGTCTTCCGCGGATTTCGATAAGTAGTAGCGGCTTTTTCCGCCCTTATAATGAATCTGATGTATCTGTGATCCGAACAACTTACCTCAGCAGATACATGCCAGTTTGTGACGTAATTACCCAAATAGTTTGAGGCTAATGTTACAACTATGACCTCCTTCCTAGCAGTGTTAATAAAGGTAGGTTTGCTCCCTACATTAATTATGTCTAAGTTATTTGCCATAATATATTGTAGTAATGACTCACCTCTATTGTTGGTGTTGGTACTTCCCCAGATTGTGTGGTGTGCGTTCGCATCGCAGCCGATGATCAGCATTTCGCCTAGATTGTCTCACCAGCTCTTCCACACTGCTGGTTGGTGTTGACTAAGGATCATCGTAGGGCAGGTAGGCCGACCCGATTATAATATCCCTCGGCCCGGTACCCTCAATGATCCTGATGTTGACAGCCGTCAGGTCCCTGGAACAAAAGAGAGTTAACGGCAGTACATTAATATATTTTTTTAATTAGTATACAGGTCCGAGGCGTGTCGGTGGATCTACTATAAATCAGTGCCCCATAGATTCCACTCAGACCTGTGATTTTCCAGTGTCTGATCCACGGTTCCTGTATCAGGGCAATTTCTACGTCCCTCATAGCAACTGCCAGGACCGCCGAGGCCACCTTACAGTGCTGGAGGTTAATCTGAATTACCCTGATCATTGGATGTATCTTTGTGGTCCATATAGTTCCCACAAGTAAGCGGGAGGTAAATAGTTCACTCCTGCGGAGCCCCCTGCACAGGAGTAAGGCTGGTTACTCCGGGATTTCGCCCGGTTTCCCAGAGGCTCCGTTAGAGACGGTACACCTCCACCGCCATGCAGCCATCGGCACGGATCGCTTTACACCTTTGGTTAGGTCTTTTTTGAGCTGTCCTTAGCTTGGCCGCATAAGCAGCTACTGAGCCCCTCCACCAACGACACAGCTCCTGTGAGACCTTATTTATGTTCGACCAAACTATGGTAGCCAATTTGCATGAAAGCGCTATCGAAAAAAAAAGTGGTAGATAATGGCGCACGGCGAAAAGGTATACTTAATATTTGCATTAATCCATTTAACCTCATATGTTCACGCGGGGAGATACTCCAGCCGCGGGTACGTGCTGATCAGGCAGAATTTTAAATATTTTCACGCGGGGCAAATACTTTAACCGCGGGTCGTTACTGACCAGCCCAAGAGACACTTTTTTAATGCAGGGGCGATACGCCAGCCGCGTGACCTTTTACAGTGGTAGATTTTGAAGAGTTTGCAAGCTTCATAGCCTACTCAATAAGTGTTTTTTTGTTATTTATGTATAGTCAATATTAATAACCAATTTCAGCAAACCAGCCAAACCTATAAGTTGTCTTTAAGGTCTCCGTATTTGACTCAAACCCTTTAAATATAAACTTCACATAACTTTATGTCAAGCCTTACATTGGATCAATAATACATTATTGGAATCATTCCTATATATGTTATAGCTAGGGAGTGTTCTACCATTATTTCTTTATTTACATGGCCTGATTGGCCTGACTGAAACCCGATACTCTTGTCTAATTTGACCTGGATACCCTAAAATCGGTACCACATTTATGCCATACGCAAAGAATATTTTGCTACATGTACTGAATTGGTAACTTGATATTATTTATTAAACTAATTTAACCTTGTGGCACATAAGTTTATAATCTTTTAATTCCCAAATAAAGAGGACATAAATATTATGTTCGTCTCGTGACACAAGTGAGTTGTGTTGGTAAATTCATATTAGTTATTTACCTATTTTGCTTTACCAAGCTCGATGTATAGAGTCAAATAACTGAATAGGTGCAATACATTAAAGAAAGATGTAACTTATGCGCTAATGAAATAATTTCTCACCTGCAATTTTACACAGTTCACTTTGGACTAATTCAGGATCGGTTTGTATTTACTCTACTG
This sequence comes from Pissodes strobi, assembly GCA_016904865.1. Taxonomy (NCBI): domain Eukaryota; kingdom Metazoa; phylum Arthropoda; class Insecta; order Coleoptera; family Curculionidae; genus Pissodes; species Pissodes strobi. Next base: position 11,154 of record JAEQML010062355.1, on the reverse strand, counting down.
TCTTATTACGTTTCCGCGTGACTTTCGGTATTTTGCTAGATAATTTAACCAGCCGCTATTTAAGTTGAAAGTGTTATAATCCAATAATTGTCAACAGTTCCACAGCCGCTCAAAGACGTTGCTCTATTGCCAAGAACTTAGATTCCCCAATTCGCGTTCGTCGAAACGTTGCGAGAGGGTAACCTAACTCCACGTAATTATAACGCTTTGGTTTGCCAATAAATGACAACAGTTTCGTAGCCGTTCAAAGTCGTTGCTCTGTTTCCAAGAAGTTAGATTACTCAATTCGCAGCCGCTTAAAACGTTGCCAGATAGTAACCTAATTCCATTTAACCTCACTACCTATGAATGCTATGGAATCCATTTGCAGACTTTCCTTATTGATACTCTTGACTAAGCCAACCGGTTTCCCGTTGCTAGCCAGCAATATCAATGTAATTAGATATACAACATTCACAGCCGTCGAAGACGTTGCCAAAGTATATCCAATTTCTCGCAAAGGGAACACACATTATTCATAGGTACTCGTATGCACCTTAAAACTGCTAGCCAACAAGTGTCTGGACTGTCTGGAGTGAGTCGCGCATTTTCCTTTTTATAGGGGTCCGCGTCTCCCGTCCCTCGATTTCTGTGACGTCTTTCCTATATTTCTTTTATTCGGCCCTTCGCTTGAGATTTCTACCGATTTACTCCTTTTAAATTTGATTAATTTGGCCTGCGTGTATCAAATAAAATTATTTTGAGCAATGATGATTTTAGTTGTAAAATTTGCAGGGTATAGGTCTGGGCCCTTTCACAATTATTATTAACAAAAAGTTTGGACAAATGTTAGGGTTAAGAAGAAGCATATAAAACCATACAAGGATTTTTTCAGTTATTGTTAGATTGGTAGTTGGGAGATTGTTGCTTGACCGCCTCCTGCGCCAGATATAAACCTCCTAGATCACGACCTTCGAGATCACAAAATTAATACACTGGTAGAATAGAATCTTTACGTTTGCAGAATGATAAGAATATCTTTTCGTCGGGTAAAGGTGATGGCCTGCATGTTCAACCTTCTTTATATTTTTTAAATACCATCCATACGTCGATGATGGGATACTTTGCGATCTCCTTGCGATTGTAATAACCATGATCATTTGGCAAAATTTAGATGGTATGGATTGCGTGGTGCCGGGCTCAAGTGAAACAGGCTTCGCAAAACCACTTAAAACATGTTTTGGAAATATCGCTATATAAGATCAGGTTGATACGCCACTGGCGTGGGCAAAAATAATAAACGTCGGACTATTGACCATGTATGTATTTATTAGCCACGACGCGTCGGCATATTTCAATGCACTTGAACGCATTGTAGGTGTTGGCGCATATTCTGAATTATTAGATATATCTGATTTGTTGCGTAAGGTAAATGGAAGTGTCATGGAGATATCTCTATGGTTTATTGGAAACTCTCCGTGTTTCGTTCTCGTGTAGCTCGTTTTGCCTCCAGCTATTGATCTATTGTACGAAGCGAGGGATATGGGATTATCTGTTTGGGAAATTCAAACATGTCATGCATTATTGCATTTTGTTTTGATATACAGTGTGTTCCACAATTTTCAGTTACTTTAAATGACGTTTCTGAATTTCTGATACATTTTGGTTTATACAACAAACATCAAAACGCAACGTTTTGGATGTTTGTACATTTTCTATGCGTTGGCACGAAGGTTTTAAAACGACCTACAATTCCCGTTTAGAGTTTTTATAACGTTTTTTTTTAGACTTAGTGAGAATTCAAGTCCTAAAACTCAAGTTTTTAGTTACAATGTATTTATTTATTTATTTATTTATTTATTTATTTATTCAAATTAACGGGTTACACCCAATCGGTTACATAGTTCATAGTCTTCATACAATGAAACTATAACCTAGACTTAATACTAATAGAATTTAAAGCTAATTATGCTACTTATAAAAATAAAAAAAACAAATAAAAAAATTGCATGCATCAAAAAAGTATAAAATGTGGGTGATACAATAAACACTAACTATAGGAGAAGGGATTTTTTTAAATTGTATAAGGTCGTGCGAAAAAAATCTGTCTTACACCTGTTGCAATTCATCATAAGCCTATTGATACCATTATTCTGACCATATAATGTCCTATGCTGATGTAATTCAAAGCACCTATGTACACGCAAAGATCTTGATGGTACCAAAAAATTTAACTTAATCAAAAGGTCAGGACAGTCACATAGCCCATTTACAAGTTTAAATGTAAAAATGACATCAGCAGCATCTCTTCTGGATTTCAGAGAACCTATGTTTAGCATCTTTTCCAGTTTATCATAGTCAACATTTTCAACTGGGATATTTAATTTATAGGCAATATACCTTAAAAACTTTCTCTGAGCTCCATCAGCATACATAAGAAAACTACAATACTGAAATGAAGACACAACATCATTCATAAAAATGCTGAACAAAATGGGGGCAAGATGAGCTCCTTGAGGAACACCAGAAGTTACATCTACAGGTTTAGAAAGAAAGCACTTAATCCTCACAATTTGCTTTCTTTTAGTTAGGTATGAGCTAAACCATTTCAGCAGTACACCCTGAATACCATATGCACAAAGTTTTTTGACTAATATGCTGATGTTGACCTTGTCAAACGCCTTAGCAAAATCGGCATATACTGAATCCATAGCAAAACCTGATTCCAACGTTTCAACACATAAACAAGTAGATTAGATGAAATCGATCTGCCATCCAAAAATCCATGCTGATAGGTGACTATGATATTCCTAAACTTGTAAGTCATAAATTCGATACAAAAGACTCAAACATTTTTGGTATCAGTGACATTACAAAGAATACAAAGAAATTCCATATCCCGCCAAAATTAATTTTTTGGCGCGAAATTTACATTTTGCCGAATACCTACCTTATTTGAAATCCTATTGAAAAAGTGCATAGGATCTTTTCGATAGATCTTGAAACGGCGCATCTAATGGCACAAACCGATTTGAAAAATCTTCTTTCGTTACCGACAAAAATTGAAAAAATATGAAAATCACGTTTGATGATTTAAAAAAAAAACGAAACGTCGTACGACCAAACTAGATACGACACATTATAGTGCCCGTCGAAACCCCTCTTTTTCCCATTTAAAACTTACATCTAACTATTACCGTTTTCGAATTATAACCATTTTTTTGAAAAATCGAAATTTTCCAAAAATTTTTTTTTCAAAATTGGCGTTTTCATGCCGAAATCGATTAAAGGGGTCCAATTACATGTAAATAAGGTAAAAATTAAATTTTAAAACATTTTACGCGTCATCCAAAATGGCGATTTTCCCTATTTGAAAACGTTGGGCACCCGTTGCGGGAAATGGGTTCCTCCTATCGAAAATCGCGTGGAATACTTTTTTTTAAGTCAATACAGTGACATTTACCTTTTCAGGGTCTCGTTCGACCAAAACCAAAATTTGACCTTGTCCGGTCTCTAGCACGGAACCCGTTGGAGGTGGGTTCCCGCCGACCACGGATTCAAACTCGGCATCGTCGAAAACCCGCCTAACCCAAATTTGAAGCCATTCTGACGTCAAAGCCCCTGGGCCCCTAAATGAGTTCCTAGGTCCCGAAAATATTTTTTTCGTGTATAGGACCGCTCGCCGACCAAAATTGACCAACACTATATTTTTTTCCGTCGCCAAAAATTGGCCCCTAAATGGAGCCCCTAGCTACCAAAATACTTTTAACGGTTTAAGGGGCGGCCGCCGAACATCCCTGCCGAACGTCAATTTTTTCAAGCGTTTCGTCCGTACAGCCTAGCCCCTAGGGGCCTCGACTTTCTAGTGTCCAGATTCGTTCGTCTCATACCTGAAAACCCCCGAGTGTTGATTTTCGTCGAAATCGGACCGATCTAAAGACGGTTTCTATTCCGAGTTCACGTTCCCAATTGACGGGTCTATAATTCTCCACATGTTCCTTATTCCCACAATTTTTAAATATTGGAACCACATACTTTGCATGTTTGTGGGAAACAACCTTCACAGAGCGATTTGTTAAATAAAATCCATAGTGGTCGTGACAATGCAAAGGCAGAAAAGTACCCGGTATATTATCGGGACCAGGTCCCTTTGAAATATCCAATGAAGCTAGTTTCTCAAATATTTCTGAGATTCCAATACTACAATTAAGATTAAATCCAAAATCATTAGGGATACCTACTACTGAATCTTTGGGATCTTCATAAACACTTGCAAAATAATTAGCAAAGGCTTCCACAATGTGATTTCCATCTTCAAACCTTTCATTATTATACATTATAACATTAGTGTTATTATTATAGTGAATGTAGTTCCAAAACATTTTTATGTCAGTTTTAGATTTACTTGAATATTATTAATGTATGTATCATAATCCTTCTTAGCTTTGTCTTTACATAATGAGCGTAGATTAGTAAAAATTAAGTAGTCAGCAGAACTATTTTACAACTTAAATTTCCTATGCGCAGCTTTCTTGTCAAAAGTTAGCATCTTAAGGTCTTGACTAAACCAGATGGGAAATCGAAATTTAGATTTTATAAGAATCTTTGGAGTACATATTTCAATAATATTGTATAATAGTCAACATCAATATCTACAGAATTTATGAGCAATTGATCCCAACTTACATTAAGTAAAAAATTTTCATCACACTAAAGTTTGAATTCTTAAAATCATACACTACTTCCTTAAACTGAACAGGTAGATGAGGGCCACAGTCATACAAATTAATAGCCAGTGCAAGATGATGAGTAGCACAAGGCAACAAAACATCACCCGCACAGACCACCCTTGTGTCATCATCATTACTGAAAACAAAATCCAACATGACATCATTAATATTCTTGATAGTATTGTGCTGACGACAATTAACAAATAACATAGTACTAACAATAACATCGGCCTGTGTGCAATTGACATTCATACCAGTGTTTAAATTTTCTTCATCAACAAAATGAAGGTGTGGCAAATTATAATCTCCCAGCATATCACAGTCTTCACTCACAAGCTCTACAAAATCACAGTGACATTCATACTCAGTCACCTTAGAATTAGGAGGAAAATACTCAGCACATATATAAACATTTAACACCATCCTCAGATATGCATATCCAAATTTCATCATGATGGGCTGAATTGAAATTAACAGAGATAGCATGAGCTTTTAGGCTCTTTTTTACAGCTATAAGTACCCCACCACCTCTAGATTTTCCAGTAGCTGAACTGTCCCGATCCTTTCTAAAAATAATATAATTATGTAGACCAAGTTCAGAATCTGAAAAATCCAGATTTAACCAAGTTTCCGTAAAAACAATGACATCATAAGAACATACAGAAACACTATTAGTCAAATCAGTTAGCTTAGTTCTGAGTCCTCTAGCACAAGCTGTTTCATATCTGGTTGGTACTGACACCTTGAAACTTGAGCTCAGCTTGTCGCCATATGACTTTGCTGAAGAAAGTTCATTGCATGATAACACAACAACACTATTAGAAGCAAGAAAGTGTTTAAGTTGATCCTCATTACAGGCTGGACTTAAGTTACCAATATAGATAGATCGACAGTCTTCAGCAGCAGATATCTCAATAATGTTTTTATTAGAGCCCTTAACGACATTAGTCCTTTTAGCAACGGATCCAGCAATAACAGGAGCAGAGCTTGGAGTCAAGGGAGCCTGGTTATTCTCAATATGAATGTAATTGTTAAGGTCAGATTGCATTTCAGCTTGCAAATTGGCATTTGCAACCTGTTTCTCTGTAATAGGTTTTTTCACAAACGTCAGCTGGGCTCTGTTTACAAGTGGTACTAGTTTTCTTCCCATTGATGGTGCTGGTAAAGGTGTCAAACAAGTTCTTGGTAGTTACTGCATTCTTAGTATTCTCAGCAACAACTGTTGAAGAGAGTTTCTCAATTGAAAGTGACATATTCTTTAATTGGTTGTTCAGTGTATGTATTAACAATGCATCATCATCAGCAACAATTTTCAACCTTATCTTCTCACATGGCTTATTGAGGGTTTATCATTCGAACCATGTCGCTCAATCAACTCAATTTGATCAGTCAGCTCACTTATCTTGGCTGTAGATGTTGAGAGTGTTTTAATGCTGTTTTCAATAGATTTTACTTTTTGTACTCATTGGGTAACACCATGGCCTGCCCGCTCTCCCGATTTGGTTCCGATGTACTTTCACGGGGTCATCTTGATTTTCTTCGTTTCTGCTCCCTTGCCCGCCACGCCGGCCTGGCAGGGGCAAGGACGACAACATCAAGGCCGGGGTATAAAACCAAGTCACCCCCCCCAGAGACAACAGCAAAAGAGACGGCCACCTGCCAAACCGGTTCAAGCCAACTACGAAGCCGACTTCCCAAACACTTTGGGAGCCGCCCCTCAGCAGGCACCTGCAGATCAGAGGCCAAACAGGGTAGGTACCACCCCAGCAAATATAACTGACCATATATCTAATCTACATAATGTTGTCAGCGAAATAAACTCGCTTGTCAATATCTCTGAATTGTTCTTCGCATTAGACGAATATTGTTCAATGCTGAAATCTTGCAACGGCGACAAGATGCGAATAATGCAAGGAACAATTCAATTTTTCACACATGAAATTAATAAGTACAATATATAATTGATGATCCTATTTTTCAATGTTTGTCATAAATGTATTGTCCTGGAATTGTAACGGTATCAGGCAAAAACTCGGTGAATTTAAGCATTTTTTGTATAGTTCCAACTTTCAGGTTGTTTTTCTACTCGAAACTTTTTTGCCAGCAGACTTTTTGCTAAAAATCCGAGGGTATACCGTCGAGAGGCTCGATAGGCGTGCCCGCGGAGGAGGAGTGGCCTGTCTGGTGCATAGGTCGCTGAGATATAAAAGGAAATCTCGCCTAATCCCGCGCATTGAATACGTGTCTATCGAACTAGACGGCGGCCTATGTATCACCGGCGGTTACGCTCCACCAACACTGCGGCTAACCCAAAATGACTTCACCGTTTTTCTAGAGCCCGGCAAGAAGTCACTTTTAATTGGCGACTTTAATGCCAAACATGTCGAGTTTGGCGATGCTTATACGACTCACAAGGGCACTGTTCTGAGAAACACGTTAGAAAACAACCTGGAAATCCTGTATCATCGAACAATTTATCCAACCTTCCATAGTGGAAACCGGTCTTCGTTCCTGGATGTAGCAATGACCCGGGGAATGGCAGGTGTTGCGTTGCCTAAAGTCATTAGCAACTTAAATTCGGATCACTTGCCAATTAAGATGAGCCTAAGTAACGCTAGGCGGCCGGAAGCCTATGGGACTTATATATCCTATAAAAATCTGAATTGGCGAGTGTTTCGACAAAGGCTAAACGAGGCAACTGTCATCCCGAGGCAAATTGAAACCATCCAGGAGCTTGAGACAGAAGTTGACACTCTAACCCGCAATATCCGGCACGTCAGAGACGCTCTATGTCCTGTAGTCAGGAAGAAACCATTCGTGGAAACTCTTCCTGACGAAATCATAAACCTAATCAGTTTCCGGAATCGAATTCGGCGCAGATGGCAGAGAAATCGCGCTGCAATTGACAAGACCAGGGTCAACGCTCTCACGGACCAGATCAGGGAGAATATCCGAAAATACAGGGAAGCGGCCTGGATGAAGTTTGTGAACGAGCTCGGCACGGACGACGGTTCCCTGTGGAAGCTTGCGAGACAGGTTAGGGGAGGCCCAGTTCAAATTCCCGCCATTTCACACAATGGCGAGGACATCCTTAATGACCATGGGAAAACTGAGGCCTTCGCTGACTTTCTTGAGAGTGTACATGGGGAAATACCGGACACCGTGCCATTGCACGCTCAAATCACAGAGGAAATAAGGCCCTTTAAAAAACGATATCCTATTCCGCCCCCTGTAATGGAGAAACTCCTGGTTACCCCGTCTGAGCTTCGCAGTGCTCTCTGTCGTCTGCCAAAGAATAAGGCTCCGGGACCTGATACAATCCCTAACCTTCTCCTTAAAAACATCCCTACCAAAACCTTGATTCAACTAATGCATATTGTGAACGCTATACTTCGCCTACAACATTTCACCAAATGCTGGAAGATCGCGTACGTGGTACTGTTCCCCAAGCCCGGGAAAGACCTTAAGCTTACCAGCTCCTATAGGCCTATTTCTCTCCTGAATACATTGAGCAAACTCACCGAGAAGCTCTTATTGCCCAGGACGAACAGGATAGCCCTGAACCGTCATGTACTCCCCCGGGAGCAGTTCGGTTTTCGCAGCGAGCATAGCACTTGCATGCTTGCTGCGAAGATCGTGCAGGATATATATGACGGATTCAACATAGGGCATTGCACATCCCTATTACTCCTGGACATTGAGAGAGCTTTCGACCGGGTATGGCATGATGGCTTGCTGCATAAGCTATTCATCAAGCACAGCTTCCCATTGCACTTCGCAGCGCTATTAGAGTCGTACTTGGCCGGTCGCGCCTTCTCGGTGCGTATTGGTAAGTCCTTCTCATCCCGGAGAAATATTAGGGCGGGGGTGCCTCAGGGAACGGTACTATCGCCACAGCTATTTAGTTATTACATAGCAGATCTTCCCTCCCACCCTGAAACGTCCTTAGCGTTCTACGCGGACGACACAGCCCTCTATTCCCACTCCTACACCGCGCAGGAGGCGACAAATAAGTTAACCGCACATATGGAGTTAATAACTCAATTTTATTCCGACTGGAAGATACGTCTTAACCCCGGTAAAACGGAGTTGGCCGTGTTGGCCAGAAAATTCACCAACATAGAAACCGCCCCTATCCTAGTCAACAACATTCCCATTCACCCCAAAAATCCTGTAAAGTACCTGGGAATCATTCTTGATTCAAAGCTCAACTTTAGCAAGCACATAAGTCATGTGCACGTCAAAAACAGGGACGCCCTGCAAAAGTTGAAGCCTTTGATCAGGAATGGTTCCTGTCTCAGCCCCTCAAATAAACTCATCCTTTACAAATCCATTATTAGGCCCTACCTGACGTATGGTGCACCGGTTTGGTGTTCGGTGGCCGACACACACCTCAAAAGACTGCAAATATTGCAAAATAGACACTTAAGGGCTGTTTTCTCGGCGAGTCGGTACACTAGAATACGGGACTTGCACGCCTGGGCAGGTATTGATTACATCAACGAATATGTTGATAAAATGGCGTGCAAGTTTTATACATCTGGAATACTCGGCTCGCCGAGAACTGCCCACATTGCAGATTTGAGGTTTGAGTCGGTCGGCAGACCCAAACACGGTCCCATACACCGAAAAACGTCAATCTTCTTCCAGGCGCCACGGCCGCCCGAATAATGGATTTTCCCATCACCCCTCATCCTTAAAACTCACCCCTATCCACCCCTTCAGCGCCCCTGGGGTCGACACGAAAATGCCGATACCAGGAGCGCAGAAGTTGGACATCCCGAAATCGTAGTCTATCGCGGCCCGGGGTAGGCCCCTCCCATCGCGCTGAAAACGCGGTGGGCGGGGCTTGTCAAGGGACCTCGACGGACTATATATACGGTCAAAAATCCGAACCATAGCAGTCTTAACACTGCTTTCGAGTCGTCTCCATGCTCCCCTGCTCCGGTAGGCGAAGTATGGTCTAGCGCACCGAGACTATGCCTGATATCAATGTTGCAATTCTCACCTCACTGAAGCTAGAATAACCTAGCTTCCTACCTTTCTACCCTATGTGTATGAATGTGTGTGTTTGTCCCGTATATGTGTGCGTATGTTATACCAAAGAATCGTGAAATGGGGTTTTTCCCACTGTTTTCCCCATGTTACTACCCCTCATCTATCCTTACCCCGGAAAATAAGTCATCAGTTCCATTGCCATCCGTGTTGTACTTATTAATTCAAAATTTCTGAAAGGCAACAGCCTAAGTAGAATAGTTACTTGCTGGGATGGTACCTTACTGCTAGCCGAAACATGGCTAGGGCTTAACATCGGCCCATTTTGATTGTACACTGCGTGCTGAGAGGTGTCTGAGGCGCCTGTAGGGCGCTCGTAGCCTATCTGTAACAATGTGTCGCGAAATATATAGTTATGTATAGTAGTTTAAGGTATATATAATCATTGTTAACTACCATATTAATAAATGTTGCTTGCTTGCTTGCTTGATCTTGATTTTCAAGATAAAATTGTATCTATTATACGGAGTGGTAATTTTTAAAAATAATTCGTGTTTCTCAAAGAGATAAATATTAGTTGTTGACTGTTGGACTTAATTTTTGGCCAGTATACAATTAGTTTGTTTCAAATAAGTCGTGAATAAGAACTACTTGTTTAAAATAAAATCTGTTTTTTTCTATATATTTTTTTAAATGAAACAGAACAGGCGTTTAAACGAATTTCAAATATACTAGAATTTATGAGCCTTGGCTGCTTTAAAATTAAATTATTCTTTACATTACAATTCACATTTTTTTTTAAATTGCGCTTGGCTTTTTAGTAACTGTCTTTCAAATAATTAACATTTTTTTTTTTAGATTTCAGTTGAATTTTTATTATTGTATTTCCTTTCTTTTACGTCGTTTTCCTTTATATATTTTTAAGCTATTATTTTAATTTCTAAGGGTAAGCAGCAACCTTCATAAAAGTTACAATTTATCTCCCTGCCTCAATTTATTATTAATTTGTACTAATTAAGAAGAACTAGTCACACCACACCATTGAAAAACATTGTTATTAGTGATACCAGCAAAACTCGCAGGTTTTTTTCAGCCCCTTAATGCACCTTTAACGATGTTCACGTAGATGCAATTTAATTCTTATTTTTATATTTATCAATTACTTAGAATAGCTCCTGGCGACTTGTTTTTGCATTTACAAGTTTAGAAAACAAACGCAATAATTGATACAGCCTCCATAATACAGTACGGTTTTTATAGACATTAAATATTTTATTAGTATCGATGAGAAAATCTGCAGATAAACGTATAATTAAGATTTGAAAACTAATAACTTAATAAGTAATAATTTAACGCTCGTTTCCAATGCTATTTATAATCTTCATTGGTATTGTATAAGGATAGATATGATTCAGTATATATACACCATTAAAACCAGGATATTTTTCCG
>JAEQML010062354.1:0-24498 GCA_016904865.1 Pissodes strobi | reverse complement strand
CGAGTGCAAATATTCTGTTTCGGTATTGTGGATAAAACTCTGTTTTACAGCATTTTATTTACATAAAAATCAAATACTCACGTGCCGTACATCAGAGCAAAGGTAGCCAAGATATGCCAAAAATTCCAATTTTGGGCGTTAAAAAAATACCGGGTGATTCTCAAAAGTGGCTAACTTTTTTGTTTTTAGAGATAAACAAGTGAAATTCGGTGTGTAGGAATAGTATATAAATATGTATTTTTTGACGTATTCAATTGTTTTCTGTCACTTCAGGTTTGACCGGAAGTGACCATTACTTCCTTATATTAAATGGGACACCTGGTATATTTTTACTTATTTCAATAGAAAATCGCATTGTGAGTACAATGACACCCCAGTTGTCACTTTTTGACATTTACCATCTTAAAATTCTTAATTTTAAATTTTCAATGTGGAGTGCCATGAATGAGTTATAACGGTTAATTTTGGATCAAGTGGCCAGGGAAAAATAGTTTCGATCGAGTTTTACTTTTCATTTGTTTTACATGTTCATTTAAAGTTTACAAAATCGTAATTATGACGTTTACTCAATTTTTTCAAATGGAACATAGGTGGCTCATTACCATATCTAGAAAGGGCATCTTGTTACGAACAATTTGATATCACACAATCGATATTTTGAATAAATATCCAGTATCATAATCTGTCTAAAAGCTATAATTGTTTATTGTGTCGGTCATCAACCGGAATTGTTGATAGTGAAAAAAGTAAGGAGGCTTTGGAAATTATTAAACAAAATGTTATGACATTTTTGCGCAGCCATATTGAATTTGTCAGTTTTTGGCAGAAATTCTTAAGAAACAATATTTTTTATAGTCAGTTCGTTATTACAAATTGGCAAGCGGAATGTTTTTATCCCCAAACTATGAATTGGTTTCGGTTACCATCTTCGGCCTCATTTCGATGTTTTTGTTCCATTTCTGGAAAATAATGGCGAGTGGGATATCGTCTGTTAAAATTACTTTCCCCAAAAAGCCGCGCTGCATTAACGGCATTTTTTCTAGCATCACCATAAATTAATAGCATGTTAATTTTTTAATTTCGACAGTAGTTTTTCGATACGCAATGTAGTGTCGAAAAGAAGCTCTTTTCGACACTAATTTTGTTGACTGATTACTATGATATTAACAAAATTGTTCAATGCCAAGGCTCACTAGCAAAAAGTTCGACACCGTTTTGAATGGGATTCCTAATAATACAGACGTCAAAAGTGACAAGATGGACGTCCAACTTTTGATAGCGACTCGAATAAATTAATGTTTTTCATTAAAAAACGTGCAAAATAGAAAAAATAGTATAAAATACACGTTTTAAAAGACATTTAGCGCACTCGAACGTTAGGAAACTCCCCGCAATCGGGTCGTTTCCTAATTTCGTGCTCGTGCGATAAAATATGGTCTTTTAAAACTAGTATCTTAATATACTATTTATTATTATTTTCCAAAGCCTCCTTTTTTTACTATCAACGATGCCGGTTGATGACCGACACAATAAACAATTAGAGCTTTTAGACAGATTATGATACTGTATATTTATTCAAAATATCGATTGTGTGGTATCAAATTGTTCGTAACAAGATGCCCTTTCTTGATATGGTAATGAATCACCTTTATTCCATTTGAAAAGAATGAGATTGAAAATTTAAAATTGAAAATTTTAGAATGGCAAATGTCAAAAAGTGACAAATGGGGTGTCATTGTACCCACAATGTGATTTTCTATTGAAATAAGTAAAAATATACCGGGTGTCCCATTTATTATAAGAAAGTAATGGTCACTTCCGGTCAAACCTGAAGCGACAGAAAACAATTGAATACGTCAAAAAATACATATTTATATACTATACTTACATACCGAATTTCACTTCTTTATCTCCAAAAACAAAAAAGTTCTAGGGGTGAGCCACTTTTGAGAAACACCCGGTATACTTTGAAAGCCTTTCATTACGAAACACATTTGCGTTTCGTAATTATTTCAATTATCGAAAATAATTTGTATGATGGTTCTTTTATCTGGTTGCCACCATCTCTCTGATGGACGGTAGTAATACGATTTTAAAGCAAAACACTCATTAAAGGCGAATATATGTACCCTTTAATTTCGTTGAAATACCCAAATGTATCATCGAAATTGAAACAATGGAATTGTAAAGCAAATGGATTCTCGTTTTATAATTTGCTTAAACTTGTTAAAGCAATGTGAAAAAAAATAAACTTATACTTCAGAGAAAAATAATAGAGAAAGCGTCTGTTTGGTGTGGGTGTTTGTTTTCTTCCACATTTGTATATCATTCTGAATTTCAAATTACCTATACCTCTCTGATCAAGTGAACAGGAATCACCTGTATTGTTCAATCAAAGTGAACCGTGTAAATTCACCTTCTGCAACCCCCACTGGAGTACATCAGAGACATAGTCATAAATATCCATGGCAACGTCAACTTTTACAAAGATTAAAAGTTTGAATTCAAGCATTAAAAGATAGTATTAATAATATGTTAATCTAATGCAGGTTAAAAGCGGCCTAGCTCCATAAACTTCTATATACCTGAATTCAGGAAGCAACTCAGAATCGAATAAATATTTGTGTTTTCTGATAGCTCATGGAGAAAATACAAGAACTTGAAATAAATTTTGTATTATTTTCCGGTTTTGTTTAATTCCTAATTAACAAGAGCCACCCTGAGTGTCAGACTGATTTATATTTATATTTCGAATACAAGTTTGTTTTAATATAACTTGAAAATAATTAGTTTTACTTAAAATTGTTTCTTTTAAATTGTAGGTGAGTCCTCAAAGAACAACACAGAGAGGCCGTGGTGAAGAAAATATAGTTTATCAATACCAATAACTTAGGAACAATACTATTTTCATAATGGTTATTAGGTTGTTAATAAGTTTGTTTATTTTAGTTTTCGTATTAGTAGACTAAAATTCAATAAATTATTTATTATGCGTTTAGGGTATGTTATTTTTATTAAGATAATGTTTTGATGTGATTTTTGTATTTTTAAAATGTTGTGTGGAGTTTAATAAATTAGGTCCAAGTGACATAAGAGTTTTATATTTAATTTTAAGGTATCCGTTGTAATCAACTGTAATAGTTTAGAACCATTCAATCCACTGAAATTTTGCTATTCAAGCTGAAGCACTTTAGATATTCAGTGCGTCTTACTAAAATGGATAGAACAATTTCAAAAGGTCTCTATCTTTTGTAAATTTGGCAAAACTTTGAAAAATTGAAGAAAACAAACCTTTCGCTGGCCTTAATGGCCGCCATTACTCTAATTTGCTTTTGGGTTGCTTTATTGTCATAAAAGGAAAATATCTCCCTGACAAAGTATCCATCTAAACCTTAAAATAGGCCATAAATATATAAACTAAAACATTATTATTCACATAAATACTGTAACTACACCAATATAAAAACAGATATAAAATACAAACAGTAAAAATATACGAATTCTCGATTCATAGGATAATACTGAGCAGAAATAGTGAAGGAAAATTAACTAAGCTAAAGAAAAGTTAGGTCAATATATAAGAAATTATTGCATGTCACTCAAAGTCCGATTTGATGATTATAGTTAATGAAACATTTAAAATAATATTCACCTACATAACCAAATAATCCTACAAATTATCAGCCCAATATTCAAACAAAGTGAAATGTCCTTTACCAGTCAATCTGTTTTCTACCTCTTTTACTTCTTAGAGTTAAAGGTGAGGATGATACGATAAGTAATTTTCAACACTTGTGTTGAAAAATTGATTTCAACCAGCCTGTGATATTAATCGTATTATTAAGATTCAAAAGGGTATCTTTTGTGTCATTTTTATAGGTAGTTGTAAAAAAGCAGTGCACATTACTCCTGTGAATGTATGTTTTCAACTTTGATGGATTTCCGCACTCGGCTATATTGTTTGGAAAATTAGTAGTTTCAACACTTGTGAGGCAATATACTATTGCACGGCCCTCACGATTAAACTTGTCAGTTTAATCGTGAGGGCCGATTAAATTCCACATTTTTGAATGAATTTTTCCCAAATTGTAAATATTAAATTTGTTAATCCTATATATCGACTATTTAAAGAATACCAATGTCAAACTTAGGATAAAATAATTAATTTAAAAAGTAATGCGGTCTTTTTAGTTACGTTTACGCTCTAGGGTGTAAAAATGTCATTTTACGAAAAATTATTTTTGCTATAAAATTTGTTATGCTGGAAAAAGCGCAAATTGGGAAAATATAAATTTGAAATTCCACCTAAAGAAAAATGTCGAGAAACACTGACAAAATTGAAATCTTAATTAAAAATTACATTCAGGACACAAGTATTTTTTTGGGTCACTCACAACTTCTGGTAAAATACGCATCTACGAAAATATTTCAATTTTAAAATGAAAATATTCAAATGACTACAAATAGTCTCGATTTTTATTTTTTCTTACTCATGCATCATAATCAGCGATTATCGCACGCTGCAGCGTGCATAAATAGTATATTATTTTATATGGAGGAAAAGTAATACTTTTCATGGCGCGCTCGTGTTTAACAGCCGAACGGAGTGAGGCTGGTAATAGAGAGCAAGCCATGAAAAGTAACTTTTCCTCCAAATAAAATATGCTGTTTTTTCTTCAAATGTCGACAAATTAATGCAAAAAGTCTCTTTTTAATAGTAATAATAATTATTATTAAAGATAAGTGGGTTTGCAAGGCGGCTTAGACCGGTGAGGTGTCGGTGAATAGGCTCAGGTTGTTGCTACAGTAATGTAACATAAAGCTGTCAGTGGACACTGTCAACAAATAATTATTTTAAAATTGCGTTTTCGATTGCGTTTTAATTCCGTATTGATAAGCAGTTATTGAGTAAGTTCGATTAAATAATAACCAATTTGTTCCTAAATTAGTGATTTTTAGAAATGCAGTCACACATTGAGTGATAAATACAAATTTTAGTTTAATAACTCTTGAGTTGTTGACGCTTATTTTGATGTTTGCTTGTATTGCATCTATGTTGCTATGATAACACTTTTACCTCCGCCGGCGGAAAAGTGAAAAGTAAAGCTCCGGCGGAGGAAAAACGAAACTTCACTGCCGCCTACACAGTCGAGTAATGACGGATTTACTGACGTTTGAAGAAAAACGATGTTTATGATGCGCCTACTTTTTTAAAGGTTGTTATAGAAACATTTGATCTACCTTTTTTACCTAGATATTTACCTGCCATTTAAATTACTATATGTCAAAATGAAGGAACACATTTAAAAACAACATTGCTTTATTCTAAATAGTAACAACGTAACTCAAAAGAGTAAACATTTTTGAGAATATGATGCATTCGTAATAAAAAATAGCCTATGATATACGTGTATAAGAGGCCTTTAAAGCCCTTGCGACTTACAAAACACTCCGCTGCGCGTCGTGTTTTGAAATATGTCGCGCGTGCTTTAAAGGCCCTCTTATACACTTATATCATAATATACTATTATCTACTTCTAATGGAAAATATTAGAACTAGAAATTGCCAATTGACGGAGAGTACATGCGCAACTGAGCATCATCACCGATTAATATTTGTAGGTACTGATTTCAATTAGGGTCTAGCAGCAGACTAGACCTTAAACAGCAGAATACCGTGGATGAGATGAGATTGGTAAAAATACAGGTTACCATATGTAACTTACTCTCGGCTGTACGCGACGATATCCGTGGAATTTACCCATGTCTTTACCGTCCAATAAATTGCTTTCAACAGGTCTTTTAGTGTAGTGGTCAAATTCTGTGCTTGTGAAACGGGGCCCGTGTTCGATTTCCATCGGTGGCAAGACGGGTTTTTTTAAAGGTTATGTTGGTACAAAGTTTTTTTCTTCATTTTGTGCATGTCTTGGGTTAGCTTTGGTTAGATTTGGTTGGTTGCGTCTCCGTAGCGAGCGAATCGAGCAGAGGGCCATACGTGAAGTGAAATATTAGAAATTCTAAAATAGTAAACAAAAGTTTAAACTCCGAAAATCGTCGAATACAATCGAGAGTAATTAGAAACAAATGGTATTCTTCAAACAGCCACGGCCACAGAATATAAATCAGGGGAGGGCAACGTTGCCAATTCTCAGTTCCCAGTACTTTTAATTTGAAACAGGAACAAACATAACTTTAAAAAAGAAAACATGTCTTGCCACTGACGGGACTAGAACACGGGCCGCCGTATCACAAGCATTATAAGATCCTTTACACAAATAGTGCACTATATAAAAATCGGCCTTTCCTGTTGGTCGATCCGCATGGCCCTCCGCTCGCTTCGCTCGCTACGGGGGCTCAAGAAAAGGAAACTAACCAGGTGCTAACCCAAACTAACCCAAGACATACCCAAAATCAAGAAAAAAACTGTTTGGAAACATAATCTTAAAAAAAAAATAAAAAAAGCAACGGGGTTTGAACCCGAGCCGTCCTGGTGATACCCAGCTGTCTAAACCTCTACACCACGAGAGCTCTTGACAGAAATCGATTGCATCACGAAGACATATTGTAATAAGAGATGGATCGACCAATAGGAGTGGTCGATTTTTACATAGTGCACTATTTGGGTAAAGGATCTTAAAATGCGTATCACAAACATGAACTGACCACTGCATTACCAGAAGTGCTGAAAGCAATTTATTGAACCGCATTCGGCTATACATTCGGCCAACGTTGCCAAGAATTGGCAACGTGGCGTCCCCTCCCAGCTGAATTATATTCTGTGACCGTTGGCTCTTTACAGTCTTTTTAGTAGGAGCGCGCCGTATTCCAAACACAGGACCTGACCACTGCACTACAAGAGCTGACAAATTAATGTCTAGCGCTCCGACTAGCTTTTCGATGCGAAAGCCGTGGACATGCGTAATAGCCGCATCTATCGGAATTATCCAAGTTTTTAGGGTCTAGCGAAATTCCTTCAACGCCTAGGTGATGTAGGAATTAGAAGATCTGCTTGTCAGTTGTGCGCCGCGGCTCGATTCCCGTCGGTCGCGACGGGTGTTTTGTTAACTTTTTTAGGGTTATGTTTGTTTTTTATTAATTTATTTATTTTTCTTAATTTTGGGTAAGCCTTGGGTGAGTTTAGGTTAGGCTTTGTTGGTTGCACCCCTGTCGCGACCGAAGCGAGCTGAGAATCATGCAAAGCCATAATACCACCTAATATTGTTTCGCTATTAGGAATGCACGACTTTCGCATCGAAAAGCTAGTAGGAGCGCTAGACGCTTATCCAGAGCTGTTGAAAGCAATGCGCTGAACCGCAAACGCGTGGGTAATTCTATACATTCGGCCAACGTTGCCAACAATTGGCAACGTGGCGTCCCTGATTTAAATTCTGTTACCGTTGACTCTTTACAGTCTTTTTAGCAGGAGCCCATTTCCGAAGGCTTCAAAGAGTATGGAGGGAGTTCCGAAAGGATGGGAGGCGTCTTATTAAGCGCTGGTTCTTTAAAAGTCTGAATTTAAAGTTTGTAATTTTAACTCACGTCTAGAGACACCATGGCTATTTTGGCTGGCGAGCATCTTGACAGCTGCTGCTTTGGTCCTTGTAACTTGGCGCGCAATTTAAAAATTTATATTTTGGGCGGTCGCAACTCTTTTGAAAAACAAATTGAGGGAGGACATTTGCAATATTCGTTTTAATTGTCCTAAATATCTTGATAAAATATACTTTTTAAATCCTGTAGTCAGACGTATTATAATATTTCACTTTACGCATGGCCTTCCGCTGGCTTCGCTGGCTCCGTGGCTGCAACCAAACAAAACTAGCCAAAGCTAACAACAGACATGAATAACTCATATACATTCGACTAGCGTCACGTGGCGTCCGTCGTATGGAATCGGGAACACAAATGCTCGCCAGCCAAAATATTTGGGCTGTCTAGACGTAATTCTGAATTCAGGTTTCGGCAATCAAATTATTCGAATTACGGCGTCGGAGTATATTAGACTCTAGCGCCAGGGGCGGACAACGGACTCACCGTTTGTCCGACGGACCGTTTTTCTCTTACGTTACGTTTCCATGTCTTTGTGATGCAACCGGTTGTGTGTAAGTCCGGAGATGGTCTAGGGGTCTGCATGGTTGGCCTTCGCTTCGGCGACTGGGGTTCAAACCCCGTCGGTTTTTTTTATTTTTTTTTAAGGTTTTATTTCTAAACAGATTTTTTCTTGATTTTGGGTATGTCTTGGGTCAGTTTTGGTGAGCACTTGGTTAGTTTTCATTTCTTGAGACACCGTAGCGAGCGAAGCGGGCGGAGGGCCATGCGAAAACTGACATACTACTTGTTATACGTGCCCGTACTTTGGATGCACTTTTTACGATATATTTTGCTTTATCTAACTAAAAACCAGGATATATTTAACAAAAGCCGTATTATAGTGGATATACAGCAGCTTGCATGTGTTTCCGCGAATAAATTCCACTGCATTCAATACATATTACATATACATATTGGAAGGAGGGTCGGTCGAACAAACGGTGGGTCCGCCGCTGGCGCTAGAGTCTAGTCGGAATATTAAATTGTGTTCCATTTCCTCCACAATCTTAAAAACTCTTAATGTCAAAAATTGAAGCACATTTTACATTCGTTATTACAACTATAGCCAATTTAACTATATTGCAATTAAGTTGGCTGAGTTATAATAACGAATGTAAATATGTTCATATTATTTTTCAGCACATACACCCTGTGTAAATGCAGATTATCTAAACGTTTTCTAAAGAAACTTAATGCCAGGAAAGCAACGGCTTTTCTCCGGCTTTGATTTTAAAGTCGAAAATTTGCATCAGAAGGTTTTAACTCGGATTCTGATCCCAGAGAATTAGGAAAATTTGAATTCAGGATCGACTCGGCCGCGCCTGAATGCGTTGTTTAGGATCTTGCAAATAAATTCTGGTTAGAAGTTGGGATTATCTTAAAAACTACGGTTGACGCGATTTGATAGTTGGATAAAATCACTTGAATGAAAATCTCAAGACCTCTTAACCCTCCACACTAGTTTTAGATTTCCAGTTCAGATAAAACAGGCGCAATATGTTGATGTATAATATTTTTACAATAGTTACTGAATCCATGTTAGTGTATGTACTTATATAACAAAGTAAATCTGGGTAGCTTAACCTGTGGCGCTGAGAATCGTTGCGCTATGAATACTAATGTTACATAAGGAAAAAGAGAACTACAATATCCAGTATATTATGACACGAACTAGGTGTATTCAGCACTGCAGCAAACCGTAGTTCGAAAATTGACTTTTTTAGATTAGGAGCCTTCAGTGAACCAGTGCATAACCGAAAGCGCTTTTTAATCTTATTTTTAATAAAAATTTACAAATGTTAAGTTAGTCTGGATGTTTATTTAGCAAAACCATTGTGTATATGAAGGATACCTTAAACAATGACAAAACCTAAGTTTTTCTGTTTGTACCCTTGAGTGATTTTTTTAGGAGATAAACGCTAGGCCAGCCCGGTTTTTTTAGCTCTATATTAATATACGGATACTTAAAAAAAGATACAAACACATATTTGTATAAATAAATAAAAAGTCTTAATTTAGATTAAACCGAATCGGCAATTTACAATAAAAAAATAAACCTTGTAAACGGAAAGTTTAGATTAAGTGAGAAACTAGTATAAATAGAGTATATCATAAGAAAATTCAGTTTTGCGCTGAATACTATTCCAGTGGTATTGCTCAACGTGTTCATATAAAATAGAAATTGTTATATTTCACTTCCCATTATTACTCTGATTTGTATTTTATTTGACAAGGGAATATAACAAACTCAGCAAGTCTACACATTCTCGTTAAAGGACTCTGCATGCCATTCTGTATTCAAAATTTAAATGCCACAAATCGGAAAAATTTACGCTGAACTTTTTCTAGTGACCCTATATAAATGTTATAGTGTGGTGACCATATAGAGCTTGCATATTCCATAACTGATCTCACAAACAATATAGAGTTTTAAAACATATAATGTTGTCAAAATCTCTTAAGGTACGAAGAATGAATCCTAACAATTTTAGAGCTTTGTTTCTGACATTACTTAGGTGAAAGCTGAAACGAAGCTCATTATCTATAAAGACACCCAAATCCTTAATTTAATTAACTCTATCCAAAGAAGTGCTTTTTATAGTATAGTCAAACATTACATTATTCCTATTCCTTGATACAGTTAAAATCTTACATTTGTCAATATTAAGCTCAATACCATTAGCCAAACACCATTTAGACAAGGTATTCAAGTCAGATTGCAATTCCAGTCGTCATGATGATTTATATATAATCTTAACGATTTTTAAATAATCGGCGTAAAGCGGACAATGACAATATTTCAATTTATGATCAATAAAAACATTAAATAATAAGGTTGCCAGATGAGCACCCTCCTGAGGGACACCAGAATCAGCACATATTTCTTAAGAGAGAAAGATTTAATTTTTACAATTTGCCTTCCATCCGATAAATAATCCTTAAACCATGCCAACAATAGGCCATTTACTCCAAGAACATGTAACTTATAATTTAAAACATGTATTTGAACGCTATCGAACGCCTTGGGAAAATCAGTGTACACATAATCAATCTGTTCTCGATCCTCCAAAGCATCCGACAGAAAGTTGCTGAAAATCAACAGGCTAGAAACAGTAGACCGTCCTTGAATAAAACCATGCTGACTGCCTGAAAACGCAGTATTAAAAAGGCAAGATATATTCTTAGCTATTATACATTCAAAAATCTTCGCTACAATACACATTTTGGATATTGGACGATAATTTCTTATGTTGGCTTTATCACCACTTTTAAAGAATGGTGTTACATATGTTGTTATCTCCAATAGTCAGGATAGGTACCGGTACGTAAAGACAGATTAAAAATGTTCAATAAAACATCAGTTAAAATATATTGAATATATTAAAAAACAATACATCTAAGCCACCAGGGCCTGGTCCTAGACTGGTCTTAAGATCACTAATACAATTAAAATCATCAATCAAAGAAATGTCACAACTCCATCGCTCCAGCCCTTACAATTGGAGGAACCAAAGAGACTATTTTTTGTACACTGAACCGAAATGATCAGAGCATTTTTTGAGGGCATTCAGTGCTTGAATTATTATATGTCTTAAAAATCTTTAAAATTATATCTTAACATGATTTTGATAGCTGTTCCAAAAACCTAAGCTTTCGCAGCTACAAACCATCACATGATATATATCACTAAAATGAAAAGGAAAACATTCATTGATCTGGATTGCACAGAAAAAGACACGTTAAAATAAACAAACAAAATGAAACTCAAAACAGGCATATAAACTGTTCGCGATTTTTCTAGCAATAATCTTTAAACACAATATTAAATTTTTTATTCCTGCCGACATTCCTAATATTTCCAGGGATTAGTTATAAAATTAAGGTGATAGGTATGTTAAAAAATGCAATTCAAGTCACGTTTGGATTGTAGAATGATGGGCAGTGTTTACCCAAGTTATATTGTCAGACACAACATTTGATTTTAATTGTTCACTAACCTACTAACAAACTCTACGTGAACAATAATTATTATCCTTGTATAAAATATTCATGTATATACCTATACACTAAATATTTTTCCAAATAGCGACAACGAATATTATTTATATGGTGAGTAGTGTCTATTTTATAGGTTTTCATTCAAACTAATTTTTTACCAAAAGTACTTTTTGTACTGCTTTTTAGACGAGTGATATGCGAGATTTTATTCCGTGAAATTCTTGATTTGTTACTCAGTGTTGGTTGGCTGGTTGGCGAAGTGACCACAGCATAATAGAGTGCATCTTGAAGAAGGTAAAGTTTATTTATTTCTCTAATAGGTATACGCATAGAAAAATTAATACTGTATTCACCAATCTACCCTTCCAAAAAATCGATTTGATTGCAGCTTTCCTTAACAAAAGGTAGAATTTAGTAACAAAATTGTATTGGAATATATAATTCGTAATCAAAAAATCGAAATTAAAAACTAAAATTGAATCATTAAAATGTTGTTCAACATTTGCATCCCTGGTCTATTAACAGTATTTTTTTTACATTATCATAAGTATCTTAATTTGGTACAATACCCATCGAAATTTAATCAAATTTATCAAGTCGTATAAGAGTTATTTTAAGAGGCGAACTTGGTTGGAAACTAAGTTTATTAAGCAAACATTTATTATTGAATTTCTTTACATCAACTATAATTAATGTATTTTTACATATATTGTTATACTTACTGAAAATGTATCAGGTGTCGAACTTCCACGTGGTAAGTAGTTTTTAATTTCCTGTGTAAGAATAGATTGATTTAAAGCTTTTAAATTTTTAAGTATATCGACCATTCCTTGCTTCATTCGGTTATATTTTAGTTGACGTGTCAAGCCGATTTTGTTTTTTCCTCAGAAGTACATAAATTGAGTGTTTTTGCGTACTTTTTAGATGTTTTTTATTGGCGGAAACCTAATAGTAACCAACTGCCTTGCGGAACAGTGGAACGAATAGGAGTGCTGGGTGGGGTAAAAAAGTGTACAAAAATAGAAAATATTCTGTTTGCAAAGACGAATTTTGCTAAACATATGCGTTATTTTGGCAATTTTTTAGAAGACGTGTCAGATTTGTTTTTGAATTTTGATGTTACCTAAGCATGCAACTGACCTAATACAGTACGTTTTGCTTTGCGGAATACTTTCCTCTCAAAAAACAAATAAAATAGAGCTTCACCGGTTAGAAAGACTAAAATTTATGAAAGGATTAATTCTGCTTTTTTTTCTTAATATTGGACATGCCTTGGGTTAGTTTAGATTAGTTCTGTTTGGTTGCGCCCCCGCAACGAGCGAAGCGAGTGGAGGGCCATGCGCGAAGTGAATTATTAGTAGAATGAAAAAAAAATTAATCAACTGCAAAGGGACAGTGGAGCTCTTTTCCTTAACCTGGAATATTTATAAAAGTAACACATATTTTTAACAAAATTCATATTTGCGAATTCAATATTTTTACACTTTTTTACTCTACCCCGTACACCTATTCACTCCATTGTCCGGCAATATGACGTAAAAACACTCAATTTATGGTATTTTGTTTCTGGAAAAAACGGCAAAATCGCTCTGACACATTTTCTAAAAAATTAGGTTTACTTTTATAATTATTTCAGTGGCGTAACAAAGTTAGGGAAAAGGTGCTCCACTGTTCCGTTGCGACTGCTTAATTTTTTATCAGTCCACTAACATTTCACTTTGTGCATTGCCCTCTGGTCTCTTCGCCTGCTCCGGGGACGCAACCATTCAAAAGTAACCCAAGGTGTACCCAAAACATACATAACAAAACGATTTAATTAAATTAATTCAATTTAATTTAATTTTTCTCTAACCTTCTTAACAAAATTCGTCTTTGCAAACCGAATATTTTCTATTTTTATACACTTTCTTACCTACCCAGCGAACCCCATTCGCTCCACTGCACTGTCCCCAAGACAGTTGATTACTATTAGGTTTCCGCCAATGAAAAAACTTCTATAAATTACGTAAAAACACTGAATTTGTGGATTTCTGGAAAAAAGAACGGCAAAATCGGCCTGACACGTCAATCAAGAAATGACCCTTCTTTCTATGATTTATACAAACTTTAAATGGTTCGCTTTACGTCAGTCTTTCTATAATTTAGTTCGAGTTTTGAATAATAATTCTAAATATGTATGTCTAATTTCTCTTAGATATCCTCTGATCCTCTGATATTAAACAGCGTGGGTACTTTTGAACCAAAATATTTCAAGAAACAAACTAAGTAAAGATCTGATATATGAGGGTTATAAGTTTTTAAAAACGATAAGTTTTTCAATATTGCCTTTGCCATTCATAAATCGAGAGCAATCAAGAATCCCTATGTAACAAATTTAGTTTTTGTATCTTCAGCCATTTTCAAAATATTACTTCTTTCCGATCCTTTTGACGTTGCATAAAGGCCTGTACAAAACCTTGCCACGTATTCCTTAGGTCAAAATATCCCCATTTAAAGCAACTTACCTTAGTCGGAAATTGCTTCGTTTCCAAGATAAGGGGCGTAAAGTTGAAATTGAAGATCTAGTTTTTCAAAATTTATGAAAATTTACGTATTGGTTTAGAAGTTAATACTTCGGTTTTTTTTTGGATGCTAAACTCAAATATGGACATCTTTTCACTGTGGCCGCTAGAGGGCCATTTCCAATGCACTTCTGATTTTTTTTATGGCTGTGGCACACACACACACTAAAGGAATATAGTATGGCACTCGACGAGTGTTGTGTGTGCGAAGATGTTGACTGGCACAGTTCTTGAATAGTTGTAGGTTATAATTAGGGGGAAATAGATGTCCTGCGAGGGAGTTCCACAGTGATGCAGTGCCTGATGTTTTTTACTTTTTTTATAATGAAGATAATTTCCTGAACATTTTTAGGCAAACATGAGTACCCTCATGTTAAAATCCGCTAAAGTAAGTCGTTTTCGAGCTATTTTGGTTTTTAGTGTTGGACGCCACACCGGGATATTTAAATTGCTTTGAATAAAAAAAAATTAACTGTTTCTTTGAGTATCAAATTTGGTCAGTGAATTAAGAGTGCAAAATGGTTTTTTTTATAGATAAGTTTTTGGAGTGTACGTAAATATCCTAATTTTGTCACATACAGAAAACCTCTTATTTTTTATCATTTTGTGAACAGCTTTACAACTTTATTTGTAGACAGACACTTTTTTTTTAATATCTATCTTATTTATATATTTCCCCTGTAGGCCAATTTTCGGTAGGAAAAAATATTGACTTTGTACTTACAATAAATGTTGCAGAAAGAATTTGGGAATGAATTTTTTTTTATTCAATGAGGACTAATTTAAAAGCAAATTTAATTATCATACAATTTTTTAAATGACCTCTGTTAGCAATATTACAAAGTTTAATATGAAGTAAAAAGTCTAAATGTACCCCTTTCATCAATTCTCCATTATTCTTTAATATGTTGACAGCATTTTGAATCCTTCTCCACAATTCCTCTTAATTATTAATCGGGCTGTAGAGTATACCATCGTTTTAAAAGACCCCCATAAAAAATAATCCAACAGAGTCATATTCGGTGAGCCTGCATTGGTGGCCAAATTATTTAGAACATTTACAAAATACGCTGCCAGATTTATTAGACAATTTGCCATTACAACTTCAACGAGATATGAGGTTTATGCATGACGAAGCTCCACCACATTTTACTTTAAATGTCCGCAATTATTTGCATCAACGGTATCCAAACAGATGGATCGGTAGAGGAAATGATGCTCCTGTAAACTGCAGTGTACAGGAGCAATCTCAGGAGTCTTTATCGCACATTGGCGTCCTTGGTTGGCAGTTACTGGTTTCGCGAAGACGTCTCTTAATAGCAGCAAATGTTTGATAATTTGATATGCGCCGATTTGGAAATCTTTCCCCGTATACCTTAAAAATTTCGCGGCCCTTTCCTTTACAGTACCCAAAAACTAATGGCATATTCGTCTTTTCTGCAAAACTGTATCCTTCAGCCATTTTAACAGACTATAATTAAATGAAACATATTCAAATTTTACTAATCAGCCTCAAACATCTTATTAATTCTCGCATCGAAAAATTCTCACTGAAGCATTTACTGTAAAACTGTAAACCAAATCAAAGAATAATTTTCTGCCAAAAATATTACTGATAGCGAAAATTATTAAAATATATAAAATGTTTCAAATTAGACAGTCTGTCCGCAAACAAAATTGTAAATCGGTTCACCAAACATGTAAAAAATATGAGATTTTTTGTATGTAACATTGTTAGGACATTTACTTACACTTTAAAAAGCTAATTTTTTTTATCCAAAATAATTTGAATATTCCGGTGCGGCATCGAACACTAAAAATCAAAATATCTCGATAACGTCATACCTTAGCGGATTTTAACAAGAGTGCCTTTTTTGCTCGAAAATGTTCAAGAAAGTATTCTCTTAAAAAAAATGAGCTAGTCCGCTAGTACTCGAGACACTGTGTATATGCCTCTTTAGGCCGCGTGATGCCTGAATATAGGCAACCAGTTATTTTGAATTGGTTGCCTATATTCTGGCATTAGAAAGAACACGTTTTCCAAGGAAGCGCTGAAGTAGACTGCGCATGGCTATGATGTCACATCCGCTTTCAGAGTTCCCTCCCTTTTCCCGAAATTTACCCTCATACCGCGGCGTAAGATGTTTACACATCAAAATTTAAAAACTACATTGAAAAAAAAAATATGGCACAATTTTAATCCATCAGGACTGCAGTGTGAAGCGCTATCAAACGGCCACAGTGAAAACGTGTCCATATTCGGGTTTCGCATCCCAAAAAGCCCCCGAGGTACCAAGTTTTAAAGTAATGCGTTAAAAAAACTTCAAAATTAAAAAAAAAATCAATTTTTATTTTTTAACTTTACCACCCTGTATCTCGGAAACAGAGCAGATTGGGACTATTTTGACCTCAAGAACATATGGCAAGATTTTGTACAGACCTTTTAGAGATACCCTGTATAAACATGCTTATTGGGTTACAGCTAGTGTTAGATTTCTCCAGTGAGTTCCACAGCTTTTCGTTTGAAATAGTATTGCTTTATGGAGATCTATAGAAATTTCATACATAACATATAACATTTTCTCTATATTTTCTTCAGAAAAAATATTACCTTTGCGATTTTGGAGATTTAATTATTTTATGGCTAGTATTATATTATTTAGGGCTTCCTACAGTTTTTAGTTAAGACTATATTATCGTGATCATGCGATGTATTAACTGACATCATATCTAATATTTGCTTAGGAAAGGATATACTGTCCCTGCAGGGTATTTCTGCAATAAAACCGCATTCGTTGTCTCAAAATTCAATTTCTATTTGATTTCTTAAGATTTCGCCTATGGCATGCTTATCCTTGAAACCTAGAGGCCTCTGTGCATCGCCTTATATCAATACAGTTGGTAATATGATATATTATTCTTCACTGTAGAGATATTTTATTTAAAAAATAAAATAAATTCAATTATAAACTTCAATTATTGTTTAGATATGAACTGGTTCTATTTTATTTAACAAAATGATTATTTTATCTGCATGAGCTCTTTTTTCAATAATATGTATCTATATTAATATCAAATGTGTATATTTTGTTCAGAATTGATCTCCTAATATTTGCTATTCATTTTTCATGTTTGTTTTCCTCTCATTTTACCAATTACATTCTGAAATTAAAATTTTATACCTTCAGGGTAAATATAATTATTTTAAATAAAATTTTCATTCTGCTTTCGACGAATACTAAACCATTGGTTTACGTCTCGCAATTTTCAGTGGGCTGTTTAATTTAGATTTATTTAGTATACCATTGATTTTACTGTGGTAAAATAATATTAAAAATCATAAGATTTATTTGTAGAGCTAGCCGAGGCACAACTTTTTAATCTTAAAACAAAACTCGAATTCTATTGCCGTTTGTGAGATATTTGCAATTATGTGACCAAAAAAACTTTAAAAAATCGTTACACTTCAGGCATTGTTCTGAATTAAAAAATATTATAGGAACTATCGGAAGGGCGTCTTTTCTATCCTAACAAATTTTTGAAATCTCTTACCGTATGTAATTCTGTAACCAAAAAAAAAAATATTAAAAAAAGTTTGTCATAATTTGAGATTGTGTTGGCTTAATAAATGTTAAAATTGACAACTGCCAAATGAAGTACTAGCAGTCAAAAATGTTCGAAAAAGTATAAGTTAAGCGCTTTTTCATTGATCGCCGTCTTTTATAACTTTGTGATGGTTTAAGCATTGCTTTAAAATAAGGGTCAATCGAGGATTTTACCGTAGAATATAGAAAAACCGTTTTTTTATCTTCTAGCGCCGAAAAAGTCGCGATGATTAAAAAAAGTCAGACTAGACCTCGATAGGGAATTTACAGGAGAAAAACTCCCTAAATGCTTTTTTATCCGATCGGACGAAAAACGACACCTTTCCGATGTGTTTTCTCACCGCAAAGGTCATGATTCCAGTATATTGTATTCGTTCCTTGGCAACATGCAATAACTGTACAAGAATAGAAATTAACTGTCGGGGAATGTAACATTCCCGTCCTAGGCCGGGAATGTAACATTTCTGTTCTATTCAAACGCCTTGTTTGTCAGATCTGACGTCTATCAAAAGCAACATTTAGATGCTATTTCCGTAGTTACGTAATAAACTTCAATAATTCAAAACTTGATATTATGTTGAGTTTAAATTTAAAACACCGTTTTTATTTAGAGTAAGATTTAGCTCTATTTTTATAAGTACGTATTCTAATTAATTTCGATCGCATAAAAAATAGTATGTGCAACTCGTAGGAAAAGCACATTCCTGGACTCCTGTGTTGCTGGCCTCGGCTGCGCCTCGTCCAGCGATTACCACAGTCGTCCAGGAATGTTTTGCTTTTCCTCCTAGTTACACAATATACTATTCTTTTTTGAAAGTGTCGGAAAATGGACATTTTCGGGACGTTTCGGGGTAGAAAAATTAAGGTTTAATATTTTATATAGAAAATGTAGTACGTTCACAAGAATTTGCGCCCGTACAAGAGGATTATTTAAAAATTATGATATCTGCAATAGAGGGTGAGCTATTTGAGTTTAATTTTTTCGTAATTTCGAGTTTTTTCACGACCAGTCAACATTATATATTTTACTACTAGAAAGCCGAATAATCTAGAGGTACCAAACTCTCGTACATTAAACAGAGGGGTTACGAGTATATCATACCAAAATATGACATCGATCCGTAAACACCCAATTAGTGATTTTTAATCTTTCGTTTCAACAATCTAATTTAAGCGTACATGCTAGATTCGTAAACCTTTATATCTTTGTTATAAAAAAATTGAATAACTATCAGAAGATACAAGAAAATCGATATTAAAATGAAAGATGCAGAAAAATTGGTTGCTTTGGCAACCTACTAAACCGCTTCTTTAATTTTGAAAGTTTCAAAAAGAAAAAAAGTAAAAAAAAATAAAAAACTGCTTTGGGTACTGAAAAAATAAGGCTCAAGGATCATTAGTAACCACGCCTTTTTGATAACTGTGGAAAACATTATAGTTTGATCGCAACATGGATAATGAATAACGATATATTATTGAATTAACATTGAAATCTGTCAAAAGTGATATTATGATAAATAACGTAAGCAACATTGAAATATATCGGTTACCATGGCAACCGTAACTATATATCGTTACATCGGTTATCTATAACCACATAGATATAAACTGAGGGTGGGATAATAATCTACAGACCTATATAAATGTGTGTTGGAAAAAAAATTAAAAGAGATACAACGTAACGCCATTTTCGTATAAAATAATGATACATGATATTGCTATTTAATTATTTTAGAACAGTAGCTAAAATATGTCTTAACGTTAAGAAAAGTTTAAGTACCCAACCTGCGTTTTGATTATAATAATAGCAATGCCTTAAATAACAGGTTCATGACTGATGACTTTTTCTTGCTTTCTCCATTAGAGTGCCACGCAATGATTGGGAGGCTTCTATTTTTGATATTCCTTGGGACCATACGCGGACAAGTTCTGCAGCCACCCTCGACTTCAACCGCTTCTAACAAACACCAACCAGGAATACCCGTAGTATGTCTGAAGAACATGGAATTGGTACAAAATAATACATATCCTTATAGAATAAATGTTACCTGCATTTATGACGATGGAAACGTGGATACTAAAATTTCCTACGAATATCCAGAACATGAGAATTTGACAGCACCTAATCCCAGAAAGTGTTTTGAACGGATTATACATGTAAGATCACCCGTAGGTAAGTCATATAAAAATATGTTACTACATATTATTATCTTCTTTTCTATTACAGTTTGCCTGCAGTGTTTGAAAAGTTTAATAACACAGATGCACGCATTTGAGCTAGCACACAGATCCATGCATTTGAGCTAGCTACATAATATGTACTATTGTCGCGAGTATTCGTGATGACAGTTCTTTTAATTTTTTCTTAATGCCTCCACCAATCTGTCATCATACGTTCGAATCGCGATGCCACGCCTTACTCAGCGTGCAGGGGTATAACTCCGATGGTAGTACGGGATTCTTTACGTAAGGTGAGAAGCGAAGATAAAGAAAGCACTTAAAAAACAAAGACCCAACGATAGAGTTTTAACAGCGTTTACTGGTCAGAAACTTAATGAGACTAGCCTGTACCCAATTATTAAGGTGCGCATGCTTTCTCGACTTGAGGTATGTTTTATGAATTGTTTATAGGTCTTTTTGGTCACTGCTTTGTAAATATAGTTTATCTTATGGTGTGTTGTTTTATTTAATGTTAAGGTATCTAAGAGCACTTGGACACTACACTTTGAACTACTTGATAGACTACTTAGAAACTTCACTCGAAGAACTTTGACAGACTCGACTTTTCTACTGTGGTTAATGGAACCCCTAGTCTTAGCAGTCGATGTGGCTAACCAAGAACTAGGTTTGGGGTAGGAAAAGGATTATAACTTTGGCAATCATGTGACTAACCAAAGAGCGGATTGAACCAAAAGCAGTCATGTGACTAACCCTGGAGCTGGTTTAGGTGAGACCAAAAGTCTGACGAACTGAAGGTTTGCCAGTGTATTTATAT
Source organism: Pissodes strobi (assembly GCA_016904865.1). Taxonomy (NCBI): domain Eukaryota; kingdom Metazoa; phylum Arthropoda; class Insecta; order Coleoptera; family Curculionidae; genus Pissodes; species Pissodes strobi. The sequence continues at coordinate 3,748 of JAEQML010062354.1, read as the reverse complement.
TAGAGAAATTGCTGATCACTGCATGCTTAAGGTTCATAATCGCTCCCGTTGACTGCTCGCGTTGTTTATAGTTTGCTTTTAATGTTTATTAAATAATTCCCAAGTTCAAGTTCAAACTTGGGACAGGGCGATAATTAGTAAATAGCTTTATGAATTATTATATTTGACACGTTCCCTCGCCCTCTAAAACGTTGTCCCCAACGTTTGCACGACCTCTATCGATTAAAAAAGAAAGACCTCAAGTCGAAAAAAACCTGTCGTGTAATACAAATTAGAAAATGAAAACAGAAATGTCATCAGTGGTTCTGCCGTCCTTATTTGAAAAGCGGTATGTGCAGACAACAAGATTTTGAGAAAACCGCCCTGAAAGTTAACTCAATGGAACCCTGTGATTATTTCGGTTTCTAATAAAATAAAATGTGGTATGATATTTAAAACCTTTATAATTGAGTTTGTAAGATATCAATTAGGTTATATTTTGGTTCTCCTAGCCAAAAAATCACTTACGGCTTTTTAATTATGTAAAGGAATCTGATTATACCGATTTGAACATAATCAAATGCCGTATATGCAATAACCAAAAATGAAACAAATGAGTTTTGTGTTTATAACATATTTTTATTGACAAATATTTTATTTATTTAAAAAGTTAATCTTCACCAAGTTCTTCAACTTCATTGAGGTCTGGTAAATTTTCCCAAAACATCTTTCTATTTTCGGGAAGCAGACTACCTATCTCCTTAAGTATCTGTTTCTTTTTTTCTTGGGAAAATCCTCTAGGGCCTTGAAGAGAAGTGACCGGTTTGAGCAACTGTTTCCTTTTCATTGTTTTTGCCATAAGAAAATCTAAAGTGTGTAATGGTTCACAAAATTTGTTTCTATATTTAAGAGTGTAATGACCTCGCTCGGCAACAATTTGTACCATTTCTGAGAGATAGGGACGATTTCCTGCATCTTTTTTTAGCTTGGCCTGGGAAGTGAAATTTTCCCAATTGAAAAAGTCGTCATAATTCATTTTTCTAACTGTAACTTCTGTATTACTAGCACTTCCAACTGCATCGACAAAGTCATCAAAGTCGTAAAGTTTCCCTTTTCTCTTAATTGATAGTTCCACCTGATGATGGAAACTATCAGCGGACATAAATGTGTGTCCTGGCTCAAAGTAATTAAAGGTTATGCTGCTAGCAGATATCTCATTTGAGTTGATAATTTTAACTAAAAATGTCATCAACGTCCAATTTTTATTTTGACTGGCACAGTTATCCATCCATATTATAATATTTTCTACGTCCCTGTGCGATTTTAGAAAAGCGTAGAAAGTGCTTATTATATCTTCTTTTGAACGTTTGCTTATTGCCTCATGCCAAACCACAGCGAAGGGTTTGTTTTTTTTTAGAAATCTTACCTAGAGGAACAAAAGTTTCATTATAAGCGATTAGCCTTTTCAAAAAAATAACTTTTTTGAATGAGTCCATCCTAGGTAACATAATAATTTTTTGAAGGTCTGTAGAAACACATAATGTGTCGGCATCAAAAGTGCATTTGGCTTGTTCTTTATACAGACGACGGGATTGTTTTACACGATCAATGTGATTCTTCCACGATAAACAGTTTGCACATGAGTCCTGAAGGTCTTTTTCACTGTGGCCATGCAATTTAAACTTTTCACAAGCCTCACACTCTTCATGTCCTAACTTCGTAAAAGAAATACGCTTCTTCGATAAGTTTCATATGATACTTTAATATGTGGGAATTTTTGCTGGAAGTCCTTATACATAATTGTCACTGTAACATCACTGCTAAGATATCGAGTTTTTGGAGCATGTTCTCTGCGATAGTGACTAATTTCCGGGTTAAATGATTCTATATGTGTGTTTATTTCCGTATCGTCGATTTTTCTAGCTGATGGTTTTCCTAGACGGCCATGACGAAGTGGTGCTAAACATCCTTTTGGAGTTTTCGATAGCGTATCATGCAGAACCCTATCGTTACTCTTTTTGTAGCCCAGCGTTGTCAAAAAAAAAGTTTTACAGACTTCTGCTACTTCGCCTTTGTCATTTTTCAAGCAATATTTAAACGTGTTTTGTTTTCTTGAAGTAGCACCTGGTCTCCTCTTTACTTCTAGTCGTTTGCAGGAACTTAACATGAACGATTTCCTGTCTAGTTTTGAAAGCTTCCAGAATTCGATATTTGTACCATGTCTGGTTGCTTCAGAAATTAGTTTCGAACATTTTTTCTTACACTTTCCGCCACACCCTGGCAGAACAGGGTGATCCTCAGCCTCTTTTACTGCTTTCATCAATTTTCGAGTACTTAAATTGGTTTCGTAGATCTTCCGTTTTCGAACATTTTCTACTTCGGCATGTTTATCTACAAAAAATATAAATTTAGACTAGGTTTAAGATGTTTTTATTAATTTTTACCTTCTTTGTCTAAATTTTCTTCATTTTTCTTTACGCCTCTTAGTAACTGCGCTAAAGGAATGTCACTGCCTATATCTGAATTACTATTATTGTTATCAATGCTATGTTCAGGCACTTCAAAGGTTTGGCCCAAAATTTCTAAAATTAATACAATTTTGCTGTTAGCATCGGTTAAACAAAATTGAAAATCCTACTCTTTTACCTTGAACGTAGCCAACTTCATCTAAATCCGAGTCTAAGGATGATTTCATAACTAAATTTGCGTCAGCTTTTGTAGTTTCAGCAGGCTGGCTTTGGGAATCCGTTTCAGACATAGTCTTTTCAATAATTGTATTTTCAAGCCAACCTAATACTTTGTCGTTTGTGATTGTACATGGTAAGTTGAGCTTGACAAATCCAGCATTCTGTGCATTACCATAATATGGAAATTCCATAGCTTGTAGTTCATGTAATACCGGTGATTGGTTCGCGATACCTTGACTACCTTCAGAATTTGCATCAGCAACTTCCCTGTTTATCCTACAAAACCATTAGAAGTTAGTGGCGTACATTTTTTCCCAAAAATATTCGTTCAGGTGCCACTCGAGACGCCACTGGACTTAATAAATCTAATTAAGTTAGGACTAAATTAGCCCCTTGGCGCTATAAATAACACTGCCAAAGACAACAAAATTGAATAAAATTACTTACGGGTTCATATATAATACACTATCGCCATGATGGTCTTGTAATAAGTTTATATTATCGGTATTTTTAGGACACCTTGAAAGTATTAATTTGGTTCTATTCGAAGCCATATTGATCTAAACAGTTTTATTATTATAGCTGAGAACACAAAATATCTAGATAACAACACACACTTCACTTACAAATCAAAACAAAAACAAAACAAGTTAATGCAAAGCACCTTTCGCAATAGATTCTAAATGCAAATAAGCCGAATTCTCGATTAAAGTGCGGCAAATGCAGCGTGCTTATTTAAAACGCGGTAAGTACGTCCGACGCTTTGACACATACCGCTTTATTATTATGGACCGCGCACATGCCGCTTTTTGACTGAGGAAAACCTTTGATTTTGCACATACGCCAAAATGTTTTTCTCAATTTATGACAACTAATAACCAGATACGGCTTTTGCATTGTGTAGAGGGGTAAGTTAACTCACTAGTAATACCTAAATCGCAAAATTTCAATTTTTAATTTTTTGCACATACGGCTTTTCAAATAAGGACGGCAGTGGTCTTGTTACTTTCTGGATCCAGGTTGATCCTTTGTAATTCCCTCTAGCCTCCACTGCAGTCTATATGTCTTAGTATTAACATACC
>JAEQML010062353.1:0-24499 GCA_016904865.1 Pissodes strobi | reverse complement strand
AAACGAGGCCCGAAGGGCCTCGCGCGTGCCGCAGGCACAGGCGGCCATGCTGCTTGTTAACAAAGCAAAGTAAAAAACAGACAAAAGGAAGGACAAATAACAGAATTGCAGAAACAGGGCAAACAATATTCACATGCAAACAAAAAACTTATGAAATTTAAACTTGAGTAATTTTTAAATTATAAAACAAAAGAAAAATTGTAAGAAATTGAATAATAATAATGCCCTTCCAAACAAACGCGCTCTTGCAGGTGTTGTAACGGAATATATGTTAAATATATGTTATCAAATATTAGTCTATTCCGCTCCATTAATTCTACCTATTTATCAATGGTTCTCAATGCTCGGTATAATGATCGGCAGTGAAATCTATCTGTGAATGGATATATTTTGCACAATTAACTTTCAGGAGAACAGGTACGCAGATTTGTATCTTTAATTTATGGATTTGTGTCGGTGCAGATCACTTGATTTTGGGAATGCCATCTGTTCGGAAACGGGCTTATCTCATGTAGTAGGTAATTGAAGAACGTAGAGTGTTGTTCAATGCCTGTAATCTACAATAGATTGCTTCATTTAGCGTATGTTGAATGCTTCCTTAGTTTGACGCCTGGTTTCTTACACCGGTTGTCACGTGTTTTAAATTGACCAATGAAAAGCCATTGAATTTAAATAGGCAGAACGTACAAATTTTGAAAGGAAGATCAAATCATCTTGGTTTAAGCGTTCGACGCGGTAAGTGATAAATTTTTTGATCTTAAAATATTCTATTCATCCTGCATATTTTTCAATAGTCTTTTCATATTTTAAATACAGAATTGATAACTGTTTTTAATTCGGTTAATCATATTTCACTAAAGTAAAGAATTTGCACTTTCGAGTGTATGACGATTTCAACAATCTAAATTTTTTATGGTGACCTTTAAGTTTGAATACCGTTTTTTGGTGAATAATTGCGTACCTTATCGGTCAAATTCGTGTAATTTGATACTGGTTTAATCCAAATATATAGAGAACGTAATTATTTCATCGTTTAGTGGTCATATATGATTTTAGATTTTACATATTTTCATTTAAATTGAACAGTATTACTTGGAAGAATCTAAAAGCGAATTTTATATGTTCCTGTAAAAGGTAGTTAATTGAATTTGAGTAGAATTTCGCTGAATTTTCTTTAGTAGTATTGTTGATCGTAGTTTTCAGGCTTATTTCATTAATCTTTCAGTTGATTTGTAACATCAAACTATAATTATTATTATCACTTATCGTGTCACGTTTGATCAATGATGTACCGGCATTGATTTGCATATGAAAGGGGTTTAAGCATATGTGTGTAAATTTACCTGGTTTATTTTTTCTTTATCGTTTACCTAAGTTCCTATCTCAAAGCGAGATAGTAATTATCTTATCTCTATCTTTGATTAATTGAGACGTAATTTACGTCAAGTTATTGTTTATGTGCCAAGGGCCATATTTATAAATTAAGTAAAGAAATTACCTATCTGGAGTCATTAGACTTGTTTAAGAGAGGTTGTACCTCGTTTTTTGTATTTTTTTTTATAAAAATCTAGTTATTCTCTATTTGAAGTTGCCAAGAGCCACTGTTGGACAAGTTTCATAATTTTTTCATAATTTTCTTTTAAATTTCTAATTTCAATCATAATTTCCTTTGAATTTCATATCTCTAAGTAAAGAAAAGAAATATCTTGAGTAACAGTAATTATTCATAGTGTTATTGAATCATAGTTATCTATAATTTTTGCTGAACTTTAAATTGTAATTTAAGTTCTGATTATATTTGCTGTAACCAGTAAATTTTCAAGTTGTTGGTTAAAACCTTGTATGTCAAACTGAGGTCCACAGGATACTCTTCTAATTAATTAATTAGCGGTACAAGTTGGTCTAAAACATCCAATATTTTTTTTATGTAACTACTGCTCCAAGACGACATCTACACACAATCACATAAAGTCCGTTCAAGTCTATTGCGCTGTTACGTCATATCATTCCATCTTTCTTTATGCCATGAACGTATGTACTAAATTGGTTCGTCAAATTGGAATCTTTGACATCGATTTGCGTCAATGTCAACATATCATAACGAAAATAACAGATTTAATTCATTTACTGATTTGTTGGTAGTTGGTTTGTGTTTTACGCTAATAATTGCTAATAAAAATCGTTTTGAGATGCCCCACCGGTTCAAGCTTTAATTTTAAAATTAGTGCATTATTTCACACGTGAAAAAGATGCTGGTAGGCCACTTTAACCCTGGAAAGCTGTGCACAATGTAAGTAATATTTGTTTTTTATTTATTTGATAATATTAAAAAATGATATCTCTAGAAAAAAATGTATTTTTGATGTGTAAACATCTTACGCGGCGATATGAGGACAAATCTCGGCAAATGAGACGGAAATGCGCAAACCAATTCTAGCCGCTAGGGCGGTATTATATACAATTTTGCCATTTAAAATCGGTTTTAAACGGATTTTAGACGATAAAAAGCATATTATTATTTTAAATTAAACGAACTGTCAAAAGTATTATTCAGATGCCCAGACGTTTAAAACAATATTGTCATAAGTATGTAAAATTGATAAAAACGGAACGTGCTCCGGAATAGAAAACAGGTACAGAGACATCTTTTGGCTAGTGTAAAAAATAACGTACAAGTCTATCTAAGACGTACGGATCTTTTCTTTTGACGTCAGAAATTCTGACGTAACAGCGCAATAGCCTTGAATGGACTTTATATAATATAGTTGACGGGAGAACCGTTAAATCGAATCCACCCCTAGTCTCATTTAAATTAAATTAAATAAATTAATTATCCTCACAAATTGGTGACTGGGCTAGAAATTCATTACAAAGTATCATCACTAATTATTGGTTATAGTGTATTGCTGATCTTTTAGGTGTATTAAATTTTCATTTTCATAAATGATCGATTTTTTTGCTGTGAGGCCTAAGTCAAACCAAGTTCCAGGCTACTAAGGATTTTCTGCTTGTTCCATCTATAAGTTGGTGGCGACTTTAAATATATTCACCCCCTTACCCCACACACCCTTCTCTACGGAATTCCAGGTAGGTCGTTTTTTGCGTGCTTAGAAGACAGCTCATCATTTTCCCATTTACAAGAGTTTATGGGAAATATAAGAAAAAAGACGGTATATATGTTAATGACAGAATCTGTAATTTACTGCTGTAGTTAGTTAATGTCGCTTTAAAAAATATATCGGATCATCATTTATAATTTTTATATGAAGAAAAAACCAAGTTTTACTTACTTTGACTAACCATTCAGGCAATTCGTCAACCTGGATCAATCGATGGGACATTCCAATCTTATCTTCTTCAATCTTCCTGTCTATGTCCATTTTTTGGAAAAGTTGGAATTCATCCTCATTTCTGGCTACCATCTGGTTAACTGTTTCATCGTCAGGCACTTCATTCTCTTCCTAAACCATAATGAAATATAAATACACATTTAAACCTTTAAACGCACTTATTATCGAATTTGCTCCAGAAAATTAAGGCCAAAAACCGCAGTCCAAAATAATTACTAAGACCTACATCAGGAATATCAAAAATTCTACTTCAGTCGCCTTTTATTTATTACTGTACTTTTAACTGCAATAATTTAAATTTTCGATTAATAAGTTTTACCAACTCTATTAATCAATATACCTTAAGATACCTTGTATAATCTAATAGGGTTTCATGCCAAAGTGATCTGAAAAATTCTTGAAGCTCACGATAACCAAGCCTGTCAGTAAAATGTCACTCACCTCTTCATCTGTACCGTCATTGTGTAAAATGGCGTGCAAAAATTGTTGACGCTCTGATCCGGTCGATTTCTGGTCAAACATGCCAGCTTGGATGACCTTCTCGTCCATAGTCAATTTGTATCTGGCAGCAGCCAAAATTCTTTCTTCCACCGAGTTAACGGTCATGAGACGTAGTACTCTTACTTCGTTTGTTTGACCTATACGATGAGCACGATCCTGGGCTTGCAAATCCTAAAAGTCAAAGTTTTATTATCACATCTATTGCCTTTGACAAAACCATATTTTACCAAGTAGTACATTATACTTAAACAGCAATGTACAATTTATACATAAAAGAATAGCAAAATAAGACTGAAAATTGTATTACTCGTACCTGATGAGGATTCCAGTCGGAATCGAATATAACGACGGTGTCTGCGGTCTGTAGATTCAAACCCAAACCTCCAGCTCTTGTTGAAAGCAAAAACAAGAAATAATCACTGTCCTTGTCATTGAATTTTTTCAATAAATCACCTCTGTCCTCTGTGAAATTAAACACATTTTTAGAGCAAACTTCACTTACCCTACCATTAACTTTTTTCAAAGAAATGAAAACTAGCGATTTTCCTACCTGATTTGATAGTACCATCCAATCGCAGATATTTAAAACCTCGCCAATTGAGGTAATCCTCCATGATTGTCATAAGCTGCGTCATCTGACAGAAAAGTAATACTCTATGATTGGTGTGTTTTAGTTTCGGCAGTATACGATCCAATAGTTCAAATTTTCCAGAAGCCCTGAAAGATTATGGTATTAATACCCCAAGTTTAGGCTAAGAGAATAGATTTCAAAATTAACGTGGTTTGTGCAATAATATTAGATATGTGCGTGTTCGTTTTACATGTTTAAATCCAAAAAATAAGGGCAGTAAATACTTTTTATCGCCTCTGCCGACACAATCGAGGAGCATTTCGCACTTATCAGGTTTCATCCTGTGATACAGCCATAAGCTTATGTTTCAAGACAACATAGATTGAAACCTAAAAGGCCGAAACCAATCGTCAAATCTACCGGCAGAAATATGTTATTTTGAGAAACATATTTGTGCAGCGACTTATCCTAATAAAACACTTTAAAATTGATTATAAATTAAATACAATATTTTCATATATGTTGGTCATCCTACCAACGAAATTACCTGAATGTATCTTGACCGGTCATAATACCCCCAGGGATGCCAACATGCTCACAATATTTCTCTTCAATGTTTTGGAACATGAATGGATGGTTACATAATTTCCTCAGCTGTACAATAGTGTTCATTAAAGCTTTAGCACCACCTAAAGGAGACACTTCATTAGCTTAAACAAATACATCGGCCATATATTATTGGAAAGGGCCACTGTATAATATATATATTAACTCATGCCACATAGCATATCGACGATACTTCAAACATGCTTTATTATCGAAAGATCCAACAAATCTTATTGACAAATCAGTAAAAAAAGAAATAAAAGAGAAGTAAATATTTGGTTAAGACTGAGTCAAAAAAATAAAAAATACACAAATATAAAATCTAAAATCCTATAAAATATCTGTATGTACATATAAGCATTCGAAAATAATAGAAGTATTCACAATAACATAGCAATACTCAATACTTAGCCTAACAAGACTCCACATGACAAGGTAATACAATATTAACTCAATATAAGATGATCACTAAAATATTCCTCAATATTATACTATGCTTTGCTAACTAAAAGTTTTTTTACATGCACTTTGAAATTTCTTTAAATCTTGTAAGTTTCGCAAATTTAACGGTAAGTGGTTGTAAATTTTCTTTGCATCGTAAATAAATGATCTTCTTATTTGATTATTACTGGGTATTGGTAAGGGAATATTTTGTGATTGTCGAGTAAGATGTTCTACTTGCACAACCAGATGTCTATACTTTCTAAAAACCAAGCATACACTTTCCAGAGTAAACAGACAAGGTAGTGTCATAATTCCACTTCTCAAAAAGACAGGCCTGCACGAATCCCTCAACCCCACATTGTTTATGATTCGGATCGCTTTTTTTTGTAATATAAAGACAGATTGAAATAGGTAACCACTGCAACTACCCCAAAAGGGCAGACCATATCTAAGGTTACTTTCAATCAAAGCAAAATAGGCCATTCTCACTGCACTTCGATCCAAATCCCCAGATACAGCTCGCAAGGCAAAACAACCACAAGACAATCTTCTTGACAAAGCAGTAATGTGATTTTCAAAATTAAGTCTATTGTCCATCATAATACCTAAACATTTTAAACTATCTGGACTGTTTAATTTATTACTGTTAAGAACAATATTTGTAAGATTACATCGAAAAGTAAGAATATTAGTTTTTGTTATATTAAAAGTAAGTAAGTTGCAATCAAACCAAATCTTCACCCTTTCCAAACCATTATTAATATTATTTTGTAAAGCTTCACAATTGTAATGATGCCACAATAGACTTGTATCGTCAGCAAAGAGTGTTAGATGGCCACCGGTCTCCACCGAACAGATATCGTTGACATATAAACGGAACAATAACGGTCCCAGAACCGACCCCTGCGGAACACCACAGTTTATAGTCCTGTTATCCAAATCACGACCCGCAAAGGAAACTCTCTGGACCCTATTAGAAAGAAACGACCCGAACCAATTCAATGACACATCCCTGAGACCATATATTTCAAGCTTACGAAGCAGTATTTCGTGACTGACAGAGTCAAAAGCTTTGGCCAAGTCACAAAACACTGCTCCAGAAACCTCTCCCCGGTTTAGACTAATATAAAGTTGTTCCAGAAAGGAAAATATTGCGTCACTAGTACCCCTTTCTTCCCGAAAACCAAACTGATTGGGGTTTAGTAAATTATGCTTTCGTACAAAACTGAGAATTCTACATTTAACCAGCCTTTCGATGATCTTAGAGAGAGTTGGAAGGAGAGAAATGGGTCTATAGTTTGTGGGGCATGAGGTATCCCCTCCCTTGTGCAATGGAACAACTATAGCCCTCTTCAGTACATCCGGAAAGTGACCATTCAAAAAAGAATCATTCACCACATCAACCAAAGAATCCAAAGCAGAATCGCTCAATTCCGCAAATATCCTCACAGACAGACCGTCCCACCCAGAAGCTTTCTTATTTTTTATTTGAGAAAAAATGGATTGTATTTCAATCTTGTCCGTTGGAAACAAGAAGAATGTCTCGTGGATGCTGACATTAGACAGGTACTCAAGTGCATCTCTCACTGGCACAATTTTAGAAGAAAGACTTGCACCAACAGAACAAAAGAAATCATTTAGTGCTTTTGGTATAATAACACTAGAGTCTGATATATGAGATTTTTCCATGACTCTGTCTGATATCATTGATAATAGATCAGGTTTCTTTACATACATTTTTTGCACCAGACAACCTTGAAGCATAATACATCCCTTTTGCCAATCTTATAACTTTTTTATAAACAGACCGGTATAAGTTAAAATAAGACAAGAACAGCACACTCCCATAATAAAACTTTCGAAGGTAGTGTAAGCACCGCATATTTCTTGAAGATGTTTGTATGCCCTTAGTTATCCAACATTTCTTTGTTTTTTTTTAAGTTTCACCATGGGAAAAGCCATGTTGAAGACTACAGCCAACATCTCATGAAAATTCTCAACGGGTCTCTCACATCCAGTTGTGGGCCAAGTAACTTGTTCACAAAGATCTCTAAACTTGGAAAAATTTTTCCTACTAAACATGCACCTTTTTTTTTGGCTGATGAGCGCGAGGCTTTAAGTAAGGGAAATTTTGAAAATACCGCCTCATGATCAGACAGAGAAGCATTGAGAACAATACACGAAACACTCCGAAAGTTGGAACACATATAATCCAAGGTTGTAGCACTATGAGCTGTAATTCTCGTTGGTGGGTCAACATGCATGGTAAGAATAAAACTTATCAATATATTTTGAATAAAGGAGCTAGTATGAGCAGCGAAATCTATATTAAAGTCTCCTGACAGAATAAGTGAGCAATGCGGGGCAAACTGACTCAATAAAAATACCAAATTTTCCAAGAACACTGCCTGACTTGCTGAGGGTGATCGATAAATACAAACAACATACACATGACACTTATTAGAATAAAGTATAGAAAACTCAAAGGCTTTTTCAACAAGAAGATGGTCAAATTTATTAATAGGAATAAAATTGTATATGGATTCGGATTCCTTGCTCTCCAATACCATTGTACCACCATGAATTGAATCTGCTCTAGAAAATACAGAGATAACATTATAGTTCCGCAAGTATGTGGTCTCCCCAGAACTTAACCAGTGCTCAGTTAAACAGATTAGATGTGGAAAATTCAAACTATGTGAGAGCACATACAATTCATCAGTCCTACATCTCATTTAACAAAAATACAGTTAGATAGTCCGCAGTGTCGTCTATTCTTAAAAATGTACAGTCACTTGTACTACTTGTAGTCACATTTGAGTCATTAAAAGCTCTGTTCCAACTGAGCAAGAAACCGTACATGGGACGGTAATTTCCAGTAGCATAATTCGTTTATCAACATGACAGGTACTTATCATCTCCAAAAATGAAATTGACACCTAGAAATGACGGTCCCTCGTACGGTTTTCTAGTCGGTTGGAACAAACCTAATACTAACTAAATCTATAGGCAAAGCACCTTTATGATAAACATCCCTGACTATGTCCCCTAATCTGCCTTCAACACTTAAAGTCGAGCTTAAAGTACTAGCCAAATTACTATCCAAATTCATCAGTTTATTGTGAGTTAGAGGAACTGATTTAAGTATGATTCTGTTGTTTAAACATGACGAGCATTTTATATATTGTACAAATAAATCACACAGTGAATCAATGGAATGGCGACATCCATATCGCCAAGTTGAATTAATAAAAATATTTTCAATTACTCTAACTGAGCAATTCTTACCCTTAACAAAATCATTAATAAGTGAAGAGACCTTGCAATATTTTTCATATGTGCAAAACTCAAAATTACATTTTAAATATATAATTAAGTGAGTAAATTTTCCTATGGCTAAAATTTTTTTAAGTTCATTAACAGAAGGTATGCCAATACTCAGGTTCAAACACAAAATCACATGATCCCGCTTAGTGTAATCCTTAATCATTGGAAATACTGTTTCACCATAATTATCCTTATTCGTCAAATAACCAAAAACATTACAGTCACCATTCAAGATATCATGTAGCACACTTGCAATGTTTCTAGCACTTGAGTCACCAGTTATAAACACTATTGAGAGTTCCTTGGAAAGTTCCTTAGAGTGACAACCATTTACAGATCTTCCTTCAAAGTTTTTCTCACATTGTGACTCTATGTCCCTCAAACTGTCAGAAAACCTAGATGATGACTGAGCATGCTCCTGAATACCTGATGTCTCTGCTGGCTGCAGAGCTGTGGAATTTACTGTTGCAAGATCACAATATGACTTCAGAGGCTTGCCGATATTGGAAGATTGTAGTTCACTCAACCTTTCATGCAGAGTTTTAATTTCGGAGCAATATTGCATGTTTTCGCCCTCTAAAACCTTAATAGATGTTATCATCTCCTTCGATATCGTTCGGGCTCTTCCATTTCTGTGTCACTTGCCATTTGCTTGGCATTGAAATCACACTGAATGTTGAATAATCTCATCTGTAGTTGTTTAATTTCTTCTTGATAGGCTTGATTATTCTTTTCTAAGGTCTCTATGGTTATGATCACGTTCTTGTTGAGACTGGTTAATTCCTGAATTTGATCTTCTTGTTCTAGTTTTAGGTTAGTTGCAGATTTCAATTGACCAGTAAGTTGTACCTCTCTTCTTTTTATTTCATTTAGTTGATCATGCAAAAGTGTATTTCTCCGATTTAACTTATCTAGTTGTGAAACAAACGTTTTTTCAGCATCCGTAACCTCCTCCTCAAAAACACGACTGTTTAAGTCTCTCAATGTACCTGTCTTTGCTAACAATCACCTTTTGGAGAGCTTCTAGTTCCTGCTGGAATTATGTTTTTTCGTCATCGCGTTTACTTATGTAGACTGACAATCTGAGCAACATAAAACCCTGTATCCTTCCAGTTTGACAACTGGACTGAATCTCTCCATACAATTACCATGAAGAACACTATTACACTCTATACAGCAGAAATTGCGAAAATCTTTGTTTTTATAACATTTAAAAGACTTATCCATTACTCTATTAATTTGAAGCAGGATAATGATAATAGTAAAGCAATAACCGTTCCTTGCTCTTAACTTTTAAGACATAAATAACATGATAAGCCCTAAAAAACTCTAATTTGACAAGTCTAAAACCCTACTGATAAACTAATATACATGTACAGAATTGATACAAACATTAAAAATGTGCATAAAATAGTACAAACAATACACCATATTAAAATATCCTAACAACTAAATAAAACTGATTGTAGTCAAATTCAACTGGTCTACTTGATAAAACCGAGAAATACCTATTTAAAAACCAAATCTTTACAATATATGAAAACATAAATAAATACCTTAAAATGTCCATACAACAATAACTAACCAGATATGATGAACTGCAAATATCACGACCTTGGAATGTTAAATATTTTACTTTGTAAACCAGCAAATTCTTCAAGAACAACAAGTCGAAATATAAGCTTGTGAATATAAGTGTGGAAATCCCTGTTTACCACCATTGGGATTGGGGTAATGTCTTTTTAATAGTATGGTTTTTCAGCAACAAGTTTTTCTCCATACCAAGATCCAAAACACGCCAAAATTGGCCAATAAAATAAATTGCGGAGCTGTTTTTTAAAACGTCTGGCGTCGTTAATCGTCGAAACTAAACACCGGATATTCGGAAGAATATTAAAATAAGACAAATAAAAAAATGCAAGACTTGAGACAACAAATCTTTACAAAAGCATATCCCTAAATGAGGTAGAGGCATCGACCCTACAATATACGATTTACGGGGTGCATAATGGAGAGGGGCTTGGTTCTTAGTGCTTTTTCGGCTCTCTCAAAAGTTATTTAATAACACTAACCTTGACTTTGAAACAGAAGTTGAAACTATATGAGCTGAATACGATCCTACCTGTTAGAACGTGGGCAAAGGATTGAAAGCAGCTACCTCTTCAATGTTGGCCGTGGGCAAACTCCCAGAGAAGCGTTATATAAATATGTTTGAAGCTGCAAGCGCAGATTACCTCTCGGTAACTATGTAGATAATACACACGTTTTAACCACCGCAAAAACATATTATGAATTATTAGAAACTAACAGGGAATGTCTAGATAATGCTAGGAGAAAGGTTAACAAAAAAAACTGGTCTTGGATAAATTAAAACTCTTTGTAGTTTACAGAACTCAGCAATCTTAAGTTGTGGTCCTTGGGCAGGCTGAGCTGTTTTCTACCATCATGACTTTTTTACAGGATGTGAATTTTTGGAGTGTGAATCGATAATGAAGAGCACTGCTAATATTGTATGCAGTCCCAAAACAATGTTGACACAATAATAGAACAGTTGCTCAATTTGAATTTAAACTACAATAAAATTCCTTGCGTTAATATAAGCTTATTCCGCTCCACTAAATTCAGTTCAATTACGAATGATTTTCGATGTTTGGGATTCGAGTCGCCAGTGACATCTATTCGCGAATGGGTATATTTCGTGCAAGTAATTATTTAGAAGCACAAGTACGCTGCTTTATACCTACAATTTGTGGATTTGTTTTACTGACGATTACTATATTTAATAGTGACATCTATTCGTGAATGGGCTTATCTCGTGTGGTTGGTAATTGGGGAGCGCAGTACGCTATTTAATACCTACAATTTATGAATTTAATTTACCATAGATTACTATATTTAGTATGTATTGGATATTTCTTTGGCCTGACGCTACGTTTGTGGTAGTCACATGATATAAATTATCCAATTAAAACATCGGAAAGCATAATTTGAGGAACGTCTTAAAATTTTGAAAGCGAGGTCGTTTATCTTTGTGGCGACGCTTGACGGGTAAGTGCTAATTTTTAATCTTGAAATATTTAATTCATCTTGCAATATATTTCACTAATTTTTTCATTTTAAAATACATAATTAATAATTGTTTCTGATTCGCTTAATCGTATTTGACTAAAGCAAGAATTTAGCATTTTTATATTACTTTCAATTAGCTTACAGCTTCAATAATCTTAATTTTTGTCGCGACCGTTGGGTTAGGATATCGATTTATTGGTGAATAATTGCGTCTCTCATTAGTCAAATTCATGTAATTTGAAAGAGGTTTAGTCCAAATTTACAGAGAACGTAATTATTTCATCGTTTAGCGGTCACGCACATTATTTTACGTATTTCCATTTAAATTGAACAGTATTATTTGGGGAATTCTCGGAGTAAATTTTATAAATTCCTGCAAAGGTAGTAAATTGAATTTTCAGTAGAATTTCTTCGAATTTTCCCTCATAGTATTGCTGGTTTTAATATTTTTTTCTTTCCAGGGTTATTTACTTAAATTCTCAGTTTATTTGTTACATCAAGCATATAATTATTAGCACTCACCCTGTCTCGTCTCAACACTGATGTACCGACATTAATTTGCATTTATGAGAGGTTAATCTCACATGTGTAAATTTATCTGTTTTTTTATCTTTTATCTAAATCTCTATCTCGATGCGAGATAGTGATTATCTTATCTTTATCTTTAATTAATTGAGGCGTAATTACGCTCAATTATCGTTTATGTGCCAAGGGCCAAAATAAAAAGTAATAGAAATTACTTATTTGGAGTTATAAGACTCGTTTATAGAGAGGTTGTACCTCTATTTTTCTATTTATCATTAAATTCAAGTTATTTTTTATTTAGATTTACCGAGAGTCACTGATTTGGAACGTATTTCCATAATTTTCTTTTGAATTTTAAATTTCAGTCATAATTTCTTTTGAATTTCATATCTTAAAGTAAAGAAAAACGATATCTTGAGTAACAGTAGTTATTTATAATTTTTGCTTAACTTAAAATTGTAATTCAAGTTTTTGATTATATCTGCCTTAACCAGTAAATTTTCAAAATGTTGATTGCTTCCTCATGTTCAGCAGTGTCACTGATGTTCACATGATATTTCCCTGAATATTAGTTAATTAGCAGTATACGTTGGTCTAAGACTTGTCTATTTCTTCTTTCATGTTACGACTGATTTGAGACGCCGACGACAGCTGTACCATGCAAATTGGTGGGAATCATCACATGGTCAACCTATAAGTCCTTGATAACCCTAACTCAATTGAACTCGGGAACAGGCAGAAGCGGTTCCAGTGGAGGTCCCAATACGATCGCATGGTTACAGAATAACTGAACGAAGTTAAGTATCAGTCAGTCAGAAGATAAATTTATTGTAAAGACCAACTATCTGTTATAATTAAATTTTTTTAATCTTTTAATTTTAATTCTCATCATTAAGTAAATTTATTCATAAACTTTATTTCAAATAATTTCATCAATTATATTTGTAATTTAATTATATTGATAATCTTCATTTCACATGATACCATCACTCATATATTTGTAAATGAATTGTAAAATTAATATATTGTTGTTTGAATTCCTTTGTTTAATTTATCGCAAGATTGAGGTCTTTGAGACACGAATTATAAGGGCAAATTTCTGATATTCTTATCTTTATAGTTATTGATATTTAAGTATTCATATTCAGTTCGCATTGTCTCTAGGAACTCTGGCGCCCAAACAAATTTCAGTCAATAAAAGAGACAATCCACCCCCTAAGGAAAAAACGAGTCTCATACATTTAATCAACTAGTTATCATTACAAATTGACACCCAACTGATCAATTTCATTATAGTTTGTATCGGCATATTATATGTCATCACACCTTAACCGCTGCGATTGGATTTAGAATATCGGAAATGTTTGTTTAGCATATCCTACAAATAGAGGGGCTAAATTTAAATAGAAAATAAAAGCAAATATGAAAAACTTGCCTTTGCCTCTGGAGGCGTGACCTCTCTCGGAACCATCGGTAAGCAGGACACCTTTGCTCTGCATGTGTTGATATAATACTTTCTGTAATCCGGACATATCGCATTTGATAATGTACTCGACTTTCTCCGGCAACTGCGATTCCACTTCTTTTTTCAGACGTCTCAGCAGGAACGGTCTCAATACTTTGTGTAAACGACGGATGATTAAAATTGTTTCTTCCTCATTCAACTCCACCTAGAGATTCGAAATTAAATTGAAAAATAATAATTTCCTCACAGATATGGAAATCCAGTCTGCACAGACCAGACCAGAACTATCAAGAAGTCTTTCAGTAATCCAGGGTTGAAAAGGTTTCTTACGCTGAGTGAATTATTTAATGGGGGCGTGCTAATCAAACAGATTTAATATATTAGTATTTAAGTATTCTATTTTTTCTTCAATATTTGGTGTTTTATAAATTATATTTAGTGAAATTAATTCAAGGTCTCCTTGAAATGAGTTGAAATCAATATTCTTCAACGCTCTATAGGCTATTTTATTAGATACTCTAGGAACAGAAGTATGTTTTATCCGGCAGAAAACTGAAAAATGATTTGAGAAATGACAATCAGCAACCCCCTTGTTTATTACTTCATTTGACTTTGTAAATATTAAATCTATTAAAGAACAGCTCGTATCAGTCATTCTGGTCGGATCTGCGATTATTTCATCCAAATTAAAAGGTTCTACGGTTGATAACAGACGATTTGTTAAAGAATCTTCACAGTTTAAAACATCTATATTAAAGTCACCAAGACAAAATATATCATCATAAGCAGAGAAAATATTAGCCATAGTATCCTCAAATGTATTTATAAAAGAATTGCTGTCAGAGTTGGGTGGTCTGTAGAGAACACCCACAACAAACACATGCCTCTTCATAATAACCTTTATCCACAAGCTTTCCAAATACTCATGGTTTTCGGAAAGGATCAGGTCGTACTTTAAATTATTCTTAATATACAATGCAACGCCGACCATGCCGGTCATTTCTCACTAAAGCATAATTTTGCAAACTGATTACTTCACTGGAGATGTTTGAGTGCAACCAACTTTCTGTTATACTATAATGTCAAAGTTCTTATCCAAAAAATAATCTCTAAATTCGCTAAAGTGTGGAACAAGAGACCGAACATTAATGTGTGTTAAATTAAATGTCATTGAAAGAGAAAAAAAATCAGCAGAACTAGATAAAACGATAAAATGAAAGCAGATAAGAGAGGTAAAAAGAACAAAAAACGAAATAGTAGGTAATAAATCGAGAGCAGACAGTAAATAAAAACTAAGTACTAGTGAAAGCAACTTAAAAGTAAAAATAGGAATGCAATCCAACTTATGAATGTTTAGAGATAATGGGAGAGCAATAAATCTCCCTATGATTGCTGTCTCTATCATTTAAATTACATATCAAAATTTAATCAGTATTTCACCTTGTAAACAAACAAAAAACGATCCCAGTAAAACACGAAAATGCTGAAATTATGGTTTAATGTTACCTTGCGGAAATTACTAAGTTTCTAAATACATGATTTAACTCATTAAAATCACTAATCCGGTGAACTGCATCATTTTTAGTTTTCACATACACATTACCCCGCAAACACTACACCGATTTACTTGAAAACATTTCCACGGCCTTTTTCATAAGAGATAAGCGATGCCTAGTTAAGTCTTACTTTACAGTTACACCCATAGATTTCAAGGTTTTGCGATTTTTAAATACCGCCAGCCGACTGACATCGTTTGTGAATTGAACTAAAATCGCCGGTGGCTTATCACTGGAGTTTTTTGCCATGACTCGGTGTGATTTATTTATGTCAGATTCTTTAAGATTGCATCTCATTTTTTTATTAAAAGGGTCTAAGGCAATCTTTTTGGTTAAATGAAGAGTAAAGGCTGTGTGCATGTACGAAACATAGTAATGAAACAATCTTTGTATATCATGCAAAAATTTTTAATCCAAAGGGACCTCTATAAAGAGCGTAACAAAGCGCTTTCGGCCGTAGCCATCATCAGTGTTACCTGAAAGTAAGTAAAAGAACACCCTGTCAGTGAAGAGTCAAAGAGTGTTGTCGAGTTGGGACAATGGTTATCTTTGGTAAAAAATTTTGATAAGTTGAACACTGTTGCGTTCAGTTAAAAAATTCCTTTAGTTGGGATTATTTTTATTTAGATTTTTTTTTATTATAATTAATATAAAAAGGAGGTGACTGAAGTTATTAATTAAAACTGATGATATTTAGTTCTGTGTGTGTAAAAAAAGAAAAATGGTAGATTTCTTTTACTCACTTGTCAGTGGACAAAGGACATATCCATGGAAGCAAACAAACAATACAAATCGACAGTGGTCACAATTAAATTTCACAAATTGTACGTCACATTATTGAGAAATGGTGCACATAATTTAGATTAAAATCATTAATTTGAAACAAATTAAAATGAAAGCATGGTACTAAGACCCACGCTTTGTGGATGACACATCAAATGTGTCATTGTTGACAGCCTTGACAAGTTGACTGATGACGTTTAAGCGCCGAAAAAAGCGGTAATTTTAAATTTTAAAAGTTTCTTGAAGACAAGTAATAAGTTGAGAGATAAAATTAGACAAAGTTAATGTAATAATACAAAGTTAACCTAAAGTACAAAGAAGTTGCTACTATGCCAGATGGGACCAACCAAACGCCATAATATGTAATAAGTGCTGAATTATTTGCAAATTCGGTTGACTACTTAAGTGGTGGCTCAAAAGTTGGTTTGGAAGGAAAAAAGTACTTGATCAAGCGAAAATAGAGGACTAACTTAAAGATGAGGTTAGCCGAAGTTAGCTCAACTCGACGGATAGAAAAGAAATGAAATGAGATGACAATAGCCTGAGCTAACTCAACTCATAGAGGACTAACATAAGAAGGGATGAAATTAGCCTGAGCTAAATCAACATTGGAAAAGAAAAGGGAAGGAAGTAGATGAAATCAGCGTAAGCTGACTCAACTCGATAGGATAGAGAAAGAAGAGAAAGAAAGATGATATTAGCCTGGGCTAACTCAACTCCAAAAATTTAAAATAAAATTAAATTAAATTACATTAATGTAGCAAAAAAAAAAGAGAGAAAAACGAATTCAGTCGAGAAGTCTTCTGTGTAACGGAATGTAGGATCTGTTAAGGTTGACCTGATTAAGGCAAAGATTGTTTGTACGCAGCTCGCTATGAAATCCAACCTATTGAAGTTTTTTGATGAAATGTTATGTAAGATCTTTGAATCGGAATGAGGACTGAAGTTGTGATTATGATTTCGTAAATGTTCTCCGAAAGCTGAATTGTTTCTGCTCCAATGTTCGTTAATGGTCTACATGTCTTACCGATGTAGGTGCACTCACAAGAATTGCACGACAACTTATAAATACCACTTTTTGAGAGAGTATCTACTTTGTCTTTAGTATTATTTAAAAAGGTTTGCAATTGATTTCTGTTTTTAAAGGATAGATGAGAATTACTGACAAATTGGCGAATTGTTTTTGAAATCGTATGGTTGGTTTCCAAGTCAAAGAAAGGAATGAAGAAGTATCTTTTAGATGAATTTTCTATTAAGCTACGAGAAAGTTCTTTTCTAAGTTTTTTGAGTTTTGTTTTATTGATTAAACTATCAACAAGACTAGGATCAAAATGATTGTTGAAAGCTATTTGTCTTATTATATTTACTTCTTTATTGTTTTCAAAAATAGACAAAGGTATATTAAGTAACCTATTGACATAGCAATGAAAAGCTACCATCTTATGTTGCCAAGGGTGGTGGGACAAGTAAGATATGGTGTGGTCAGTCTGAGTGGGTTTCCTATAAATCGAGAACTCCAAGATGTCCATCGCTCTATGAACAGTGATGTCCAGAAAATTAAGTTTATTATTGTTTTCAAGTTCGATAGTGAAATTGATGTTCGGGTGTATTTTAGATAAGCTAAATATTATTAATTAAATTGAAGTACCGTGGTCTATCCAGTGTCTTTTTGAAGGCTGTGAGTCCTTCAGAGATAAGAGACTTACTGACCCTAACAACGCGGAAGCCTGCAGCTGGCATAGATGAACTGCATGGGAAAGTTACAGGTGCAATAAAAAACGAGATCTGTCATCATCTGGCATACCTTATTAATGAATCATTCATATCAGGAAAGTATCCTGATTTAATTAAGGTATCGAAGTGTATCCCTGTGTTCAAGGGTAAGGGATCAATGAAAGACACCTCTAGTTACAGACATCTGTCCAAAGTCAAGTATCAAAAATGTTTGAGCTCTGTTTCTCTAATAGATTACTAGAGTATATACAAGCTAACAAATACATCACTGATGGACAACATGGATTCCTGCCAAATAGATCAACATCCACTGCAATATCCGAATGTGTTGAATTTATTTATGATGCACTTAATGGTAAGGAAAAAGCTGTGCGTCTTTTTTATGATCTGAGCCGTGCTTTTGATACCATGAACCATGACTTATTGTTGCAGAAATTGTACGCTATAGGTGTGCGTGGTGTACCATATAGTTGGATGGCCTCGTATTTGGCAAAAAGAGAGCAGGTTGTTGTGTTAAATGGTGTTAAGTCCTCTGTGGGTCAGGCTGACTTAGGTGTACCGCAGGGGTCAATATTGGGAACCCTTTTCTTCATCTTGTTTATAAATGACATAGTAGAACACTGTGGTGGCCTGGGTCGGGCTGTCTTGTATGCGGATGACACAAACCTCTTGCTTAGAAATCTAGATGAAGATCAACTTTCAAATAATGGCAGCGAAGCATGTAATGATATTGGTATCTATTGTCGCAATAATGGTCTGGTTCTGAATGGCGATAAAACGGTTTTCGTCATTTCTATGAAAAGAATGTTTCTGTGGATCATAGTTTGTTGATTCGGCTTGATGGAAAATCTGTAACTGAAAGACCAACCACCAAGTTTCTCGGCTTATACTTGGATCAAAAGCTTACTTGAGAATGCCAAATTGATGCGGTCTGTACTAAACTTGGATCATTGTGTTTTCTTATAAGACAGATTAGAGGTTCAGTCAGTATGGGGGTGCTCAGGACTGTTTATGATGGACTGGTACAGGCAGCTCTGCAATATGGCCTTATGTTCTGGGGGGCATCGGGGCATTTTGACAAGGCATTTATAGCACAAAAGAAAATACTGAGGTGCATGGTGGCAATTTATCCTGATGCTTCCTGCAGAAATGTCTTTAGAGAGCAGGGTATTCTCACATTACCGGATCTCTACATATTGCAATTGGTTGATTACATCCTTAAGAAGGATTTAGAGAGGAATTGTGATGTACCCGAAATGCTGAAGAGCTTAGAGTGCCTTTCTCTAGACTCACAGTAGGACAAAATTCCCCCTTGTATATGGGCACAAAATGCTTAAACAAAGTAAAAGCTATCCTGGGTAAAGATGTCAACCCGAAGTTGCTCAAATCAAAAACCAGAAGGATCCTCTTGGATAATATTTTTTATTCAATGCAAGAGTTTTTTGATTTCCAAATTTAGTGATACTGCCACTGCTCAACTTTTAACTTTTCCTAAAAGCTAATTTTAGGGACAAATGTGTCTGTTCTTATTTAGTTTTAAGTTTTAGATTGTTATTTCATGTGTGTATGTTAGTTATTTTATGGCTTTGTATGACCACAAAACTCGTCATTGTTTAGACATAAAAGTCGGTTTCTTGCGTTTGAAAAGTTCCTGGAGTGCAACGCGCCATTATGCACCGACTTTTTTTAACAAACTGCCACAAAACATAAGAAATATCCCTTTAAAACCTTTTAAATATAAAGTCAAACAATTTCTATTAAACAAGAGCTTCTATTCAATTGATGAGTTTATACAATATCATGTCACAGATCTGGACTTTTAAATTGTAGATTTATAGTTGTAACGTTGTAAGATTATAATATACTAAGTGGTGTAAAACCAGCATGTACCTAAAAAGTGTGTGTTATCTTTAATAAGTATGTTAATTGAATGTTTCTAAATCTGTGTACAAACTATGTGACAATGTCATAAAACTATATATAAGTTTTTTTTTCGTAATATCATTTTATAATAAAAGACTATTAAGATAATCGCAATGCTAAAATTTCTCCGTCGCTTAACATAGCCCCAGGAACGTCTCTACCTACGAAGCGCTACGGAAACTAAATTATCCTGAAAAATGCAAATAAATAATCGATATGAACGAAGTTAACATGAATATCAGCAGAGGGCTCTCGATGACCGTAGTACTTTCAAACACTAACAGAGGGATGCTATTTTTCAAGCGCCGGCGGCGACTTGTTAGGAAACAAGTTGACCTTGACCACTTTGTTCGGATTTCGTTTGCCATTGTAGTTATGATATTATTTTATAATAAAACGATAAATCTAGTGTTTCTTATAAACCGCCAGTCAGTTGCAAAAATTTTAATATAAACCTAATTTACGTATACAATATTGGTCATCTGGAATGATTAATTTAATTTTGCTGATAAACTCTCGTTAATTAAAAGGAAATTTTGCAAATAATTTGCTGGTCAATTGAAATGATAAATTAACTTTTCATATAATCTTCTGATTAATTGAAGTAATCAATGAAAGGACCCCGCACCCGACAAAGAGAGAATTTCGGAACCATACGATTTTCTTTAAATTTTAATATGTTGTAGGTATGGATAAGTACTTCACAAAAATGTATGTTAGAATATGGTGCCCCCCCCCCCCCCCCATTGAGCTACAGTGGCATATCAAAGTTACGGTAATCAAAATACATATTTTTATTTTTTTTGCATTTTAAGCTAAAATTGAGTCTATCTTTAATGGACTGTAACAGCAGTGGGCATACAAAATAAGGATGTAAGTCCAGTGGCGTACATAAAAATATTAAAAAATTGTGAAAAATATTTTTAATATTTTTATGTACGCCACTGGACTTAAATCTTAAAAATTATTTTGTATACCCACAGCTGCTACAATCCATTAAAGATAGATGTATTTTGATTACCGTAACTTTGATATGCCACTGTAGCCAAATGGGAGGGGACACCATATTCTAACATACATTTTTGTGAAGTACTTATCCATACCTACAACATATTAAAATTTAAAGAAAATCGTATGGTTCCGAAATTCTCTCTTTGTCGGGTGCGGGGTCCTTTGGCATAAAACTGTTGCTAAATCAAGATTACCAATTGATTTTTCTCATAAACTGATATTCAATTGAAACGATAAATCTAGTGTATCTTACAAATCGCCAGTCAATTGAAACGACACTTTTTTCATATAAACTGCAGGTGAATTGAGAAGGTAAATCTAATTTACCTATCAATTATTGGTCATCTGGAATGATTGAATTTTGCTAATAAACTTTTGTTAATTCAAACTAAATTTTGCATATAAACTGCTGCCCAATTGAAACGATAAATTGACCTTTCATATAATATGCTGATCAACTGAAGTAATCAATGAAATTTGGCATATAAACTGTTGGTATATCCATTGATCCTTCTCATAAACTGATCGATTGAAACGATAAGTCTAGTGCTTCTTACAAACCGCCAGTCAATTGAAACGGTACTTAAATAAAATATTCATATAAACTGCAAGTCATTTGAGAAGTTAAATCTAATGTATCTACACATAAATTATTGGTCATCTGAAATGATGAATTGACTTTTGCCGATAAACTCTTGTTGAAATGATAAGATAACTTCATATAGTCTGCTAGTAAATTGAAGTAATCAATCAAATTTGACATATAAACTGTTGGTCAATCAAAGCGATAAATTGATTTTTGTGATAAACTTATGGCACTTAAGCACCCCACGCTTTTTAAAATAAAATCATATTTTTGAATCACTTTATTCGATTTTATAATTTTTTAGATCGGTTTCGATCAAAGCGTGTTTTTTTAGTTTTTTAAACTATAATTTATTTTGGACTAATAATTTATGTAGCAGAAAATTACTAAACATTTACGCAATCTCCTAAAATAATTATTAAATGAATCAATAGGTGTGCCTAACAAAAAATGTAACTTTATAATAAAATATGTACAACTATGACTTTTTTTTCCTCGAAAGTATAGTGCGGTATCGATTAGATGCGACATTGCGACCGATAAACTGCAAAATATTTTTTTTAGTTTTGTGTAACAATCTGCTTGGCAAGAAAGTGAAAATATTAAAAAGCTGTCGTAGATGCAAATATTCACATAAATTATGTTTCTGTTCTAACAAAAGTTGTGACATATTATTTTTGCTCGATTTTTTGTTTTATAGAAAATGTTTGTTAAGTTGATACGTTAAATTGAGAATGTGACTTGTCTTAACCTGAACATATAGCGTGAGCTGGGACATGCGACAGGGAAAAAATAGAAGACATTTAATTACACATTGCACTTGTGTTTATATTTGGAAAGTAAGAAAACGAAATAAAATTAAAATAGAAGTGAAATAAAAGTCTTGTCCACTGCGAGATTATGGACTACTTCTTCAACTTAAAATTAAAATGTTTTCCTGTACACAAAACAAAACCTCTTAAAATTTCAAAAATTTTTAAACCAAGTTTAAGCTGTATTGTTGCTTAAAACATTAAAAAAATTATATGAACAATACATATGTATTGCAAAGTGCTTTATATTAAATTTAATCTGAGTATAAAATTGAAATTGACGCATCGACCTATCAAACGCTGATGTGTATAGAATAAAACATTTCTCTCAAATTAATTTGTACATTTTAGCATTTTGTAATTTATAAAATGATTTTAGGTAGATATATCGAGTTAAACTCTAAAATAGCCATAGCACGAAGCTCCCAAGAAAAACGATGGGAAGCAAAATGTGTGCATTTTATATTCATTTAACAAGTTGCACTTTTTAAATAAGTTATAGTAGCCGCAGCATACCCACGCCTGCCATGCAGGCGTATAGTCAGCAGCCAGGGTAATAAGTTTCGAAAGGAATGCCATAAAAAAATTTTTATTTCATTCAGCCCCTATCAAAACAGTTAAAAACAAAACTACTGCTACTGACGGCCTTCGCCGCCACCAGTTTTTGTGGGATTTTTCTCCTCTGCCCCTCAGCCGTCGAACTGCATCAGCGGCAAGTCCGATTGTATCCACGTATTGCAGAAGACGCCGCCGCGGGTTACGTCCTTTTTTAATAATTATAAAAATGCTAATATTCCGCTCGCCTGAAAGATGGTTTGCCTAAATCAGGCTATGGGTAAGAAAACTTAAAAACTGAGTCCAACTACATGTCCTGATTGTTCGTTTTTAACTCGGAAATGGTTAAAGGAAGCCATCTACATCTTACCATCAATAAAATAACATTTTCCAAAGTATATGCAGGGAGTTATTTTTTTTCTTCAAAATTTCTATAATACGACCTTCTCGATGCCAAAATCGAATTCGGCATTCCCAAAAAACCCCCTCCTAAAGTATTCGAAACGAAAAATATCATCCACCTACGAAATTCCCTATTTCGTGGCTAAATATGAAGAAAATGCTAATTTTTAAGACGAAAAAGATATTTTATCGAATACTTACGTTATTTGATGTCCTATCGAAAAATGTTAGAGAAGCGTGTCGTTTCGATCGACCCTCAGACGACGCAGACACTGGCCCAAACCGATTTGAGATATCTCTCTCCGCTACGGCGAAAATTGGGAAAATAGAAAAATTACGTTTAGCCAATTAAAAAAAAAAACGAAACGTCGTACGATCGAACGAAATACTGCGCGTTAAAGTATCCCAAGAAACCCATCTTTTTGCTATATAACGCTTGTACCGTATTACAATAATTACAGCCGATTTAATGAAAATCTCGATTTGTGTATCGTAATTTTTTTTGAAAAAAAATAGTTAGTTTTTAAGTTGGAAACGGTTAAAGGAATCTGTTAACTTCTCGCCATAATAAAAATACATTTAAAAAAAAAACAAGGTGGTAAAGAAATTTATTTTTAAAAAATTTCTTCTTTTTTAAATTCCTCCGTTATTTAGCGTCTGACGAAAAAATTCATAAAAACTTTTTATTCCAAATTATCATTACATTTTTTTTAATTTAATAATTTTTGAGATATTGGTAGTAAGTGTTTTTTTCGTCTGCCCCGTAATTTTCGAGTTAGCTCGTGTTCGGTCTAGGTCGAGCTCACGTTCCCGCCTAATTAATACCTAAGTAAATTAAAATATATAACATACTCCCAAACCTCTAATTTCAAGTTTATTTTATTCTAAAGAAAGAAATGACTGTCAATATCGGAGAATAGTATTCAGATTCTACAAGTATTAACCAGTCCCTTACTCCACCAACTGCCAGTTTGAATGATGCATTCCTGCCCCAAGGTCAATAAACCTTGTTACTGCCCGATATATTTATGCCGACAGCATACGACACCCCTTTAAAAATGAAATCTGTATTTACCAAGTGCAGATTGTCGTCAATAGAGGGCAAAATATTTTAACTGAATATTTTAAATTAAACTATATCTTTTCGCCATCTATCAGAGTTTTGGTGAGTTACTTAGGTTTGGAGAATTTTGTCCATAAGAATTATCTTAATAGTCTTTTATTATAAAATGGTAATATATAAACTGAATTCTTTAATTCTGCATTTACATTGGGAATC
>MU193284.1:0-17059 GCA_016904865.1 Pissodes strobi | reverse complement strand
GAGTGTCTACCAGAAATAAAATGATGGAAGCCGATAATCATCGGGGGACCACCCAGACTTCTAATATCTCTAAAGAAAAAAGACATAAAGATAAAGACAAAGAGTATATTAAAAAGCCAGTTATTTGTATTATGGGGGATGATCTGAGTGTTAAAGGGTGTGCAAATCTTATAAAGCGTGCTACTCAATCGAGTTATGACTTAAATTGTCAGTATGAGTCTGGGTTATTATTTTCTGAGGCTATTGACATAGCGTTGCGATATGCTGTAAACTTGACAAGGTCAGATTATATTCTTGTGTTTGTTGGTTGTGAAAACGCGAGAAGGGGAATTGAAGTTGACCAGGATAGTTTAAAAAAACTTAGATTGCTGTCTAATGGAACTAACCTAATTCTGATCGGATCTCCTTATGCATCACAGAGAAGGGTACTTAATCAGTTTATTTACAGGGTTAATTCTTGCATTCAGAGATATGTTCACTATAATCTCCGGGAAACTCTATTTATTTCCATGGATAACTTCATGCATGAGGGGGAAAGATCATGGATTGGTGCACCTTCCTACGGCAGCAAAATTCTACTCTCTAGATATTTGCGAGATCAGATATTCCATAGTTTTAGGGGTCTTAGTGGGGTAAATAATGTGTCTATTGATAGCAGTGATGTATCTTCTGTTCGGGATGATCAGAGTGTAGAGTACGAATCACCAAACAAATGTCAGGTTAATGCGGGGGCGGAGGATATCAGGATGGGTCAATCGACCGTTATTGAGGGAAGTACCCTCCCGCGCCATCCCAGTCATAGTTCTTTTTTAGTGTGAATGAACGCAACGGTACTTTTAATCTTTCACTACTTCTTTTAAACATTCAGTCCGTTAGAGGCAAATGTAATGAATTTGAATTGTTTCTTGAACAGGTCTACTATCCTGATGTCATTCTGCTTACTGAGCACTGGCTCAAAAAGGGTGAACCTCTATCATTGCCCAATTATTGTGTGGTGTCCTTATTTTGTAGAAGCACATTTATGCACGGCGGAATTGCAATACTTGTCAGTGAGAGTCTTTTTGCTAGATGTAAGTGCGGGAATGTTGCTGGGCATAACAGTTTTACTGTGGAAAGGGAATTTGAATTTTGACTTATTCATGTGGCTGTATCCAATCTCTTTATACTTATTCATGTGGCTGTATCCAATCTCTTTATACTTTGTTTATACAGACCTCCTAATGGTGATATTCCGGCATTTATTGACAGACTTGAGCTATTGCTTTCCAGACTTCCTCCGCTTGCATCCGTTATTCTTGGGGGGGATTTGAATATCAACTTTGCCGATGCTCATAAGCGTGAAGTTCAGCAGTTGAAAAACTTGTTGAATTTGTTTAATTTAAAAATGCATGTAGACACAGGTACGCGCATAACAGCTACGTCGTCCACTTGTCTTGACTATGTGTGTTCAAATTTTGTTTCTGATAAGGTAAAATGTGACGTCATATCAGCTGGTTTATCTGACCATGAGGCTGTATTGTGTGAATTTGAATTGGAAAGTCTTGGAGCCACTCCGGGAAGGACTAGGTGTAGGATTTATAACAGGGATGGTTATGGTAAGTTCTCGAGATTGTGTAGCGGGGTGGACTGGAATGGTGTCTTGAGCTATGATGATCCACTTGAGGGGTTGCACGGTACACTTTTTCGGATTTTTGATAGAGCATTTTCTTTGAAACTTCGTACACGTAAAAATAAAAAAAAATGGTTTACACTGGGATTGAGGATCTCTGCCAGGAACATGCGTGCTTTGCACTTTATCCGTAAATATGCTATTGATAGTGTTTTTTTGTATCATACTACAATAATTATCGTAGGGTATATAGAAGAACTATTAGAGCTGCTAAAGTTCTCTACTATGGTGAGAGACTTGATACTGCAGGTAGCAGACCAAGGGAAGCATGGAGGATCGTAAATGACCTGCGTGCGGGGTGCAGTCCTTTGCAGGCCTCCAATGACATCTCTGTGGACCGATTGAATTCCTTTTACTGCTCAATCGCTTCCTCACTTTCAAAAAATATAAATAATCCAGGAAGTCCACTGCATTATCTGGGAAAAGTTTCGGTCTGTGACTTGTTTTATTTGACTCCGACTGATATTTTTGAACTAAAAGAAATATTTGGGGAAATAAAAAATAAAAATGCATCAGGTTGGGACGAGATTTCACTGCGAATTTTCCTTGCTCTTCCGGATGAAGCTCTTGTGGCTATGGCAGCTTCTATAAATGACTCGTTTTGTAAAGGAACATTTCCATCTTGCCTTAAGAGGGCTCAGGTTTTGCCTCTTTTTAAGGGTGGGGATCATGGAGACCCTTCGAGTTACAGACCCATATCCCTACTCCCGACACTTTCGAAGATTGGTTCAGGTCCTACTTGTCGGATCGCTCTCAGACAGTGGTGTTGAGGGATCGGGTGTCGGCGCCTATGGTGACGACGGCCGGTGTCCCTCAGGGATCGGTTTTGGGGCCGCTGTTGTTCCTGATATATATCAACGATCTCCCCTCTATTGACATTGATGGCTTTTTTACGATTTTCGCGGATGACACGACTATCCTCTGGCACCACCGGGATATCGAGTTACTGGGGGAAATTATTAATAGTAATCTGGCAAGGATTGGAAGGTGGTGTGATTCCAACCTTCTGGTTTTTAATGCTTCAAAAACCAACGTTGTCAGCGTTAAGTGTGATGATGTTGATGTTTCAATTGATAACATGAGTGTAGGTTGTGCGGATGTTGTGAGTTTTCTGGGGATATATATAGACGGAGCCCTGAAGTTTGCTACGCATGTTCCCAATATTTCTGCGAGACTTGCGTCTGGGTGCTATGCAATAAGAATAATATCTAGCGAATTGAATACAGAGGTAACTAGAAATGCTTATTTCGCGCTTATTGAAAGTCATCTTCGATACGGGATATGCTTTTGGGGATCTTGTTCTCAATATCTTTTTAACTCGCTGTTTATTTTGCAAAAGAGAGCCCTAAGATATCTTTGTCGGGCTGCACCCAGAGATTCCTGTAGGCCTCTGTTTCTTGCCCAGGGAATTCTCACCCTACCCAGTATTTTCATATTGTAGACTGTGTGTCTGATGTATAAGAAACATGCAGCGGATATTGACAGGTCTTCTTGCCACAATACAAGAAGCGCGCGCACTATTGGCTTGCCCATTCCTTCTTCTGGTCTTATCCAGAATTCGCTGTTATAAGAGCAAAAAAATATTCAATAAAATTCCACAGAGACTTCGGAATGTCTCAAACTTAATGACATTTCGAAGAGATGTTAAAAAATGTTGGTCGAGAAGGCCTATTATTCAGTCGACGAGTTTATGACGGGTAATTTAGAGTAGTCCATGCATGGATGTTTTATAAGTGTAGGTTTATTATTTACCACTAATTTTGTTTTTTATGTGATTTAGATTAATGGATTTTAACTGTTGACATATTGTGAATTAATTGTAATTGTATTTTGTTATATTTAAATGTATTCATGTCATGTACTGCTTTGTCAATGAGAAATTATTTCTTCTGATAATAAAGCTCTATTGCTCTGTATCAATGACCACTTGAATATCATATTCTTGCATTATGAGCTCTTCATAGGATGTTATGCTATAAGGGTTGTTAGTTTGAATTACCTGTAATGCTTTGACTTCTAATTGTATTTTGTTATATTTATTTTATATATTAACTTATACCATTTTAATCTTTTTTTGTATGTCAGAATTTAAAAATTACAGTTACATGCTACATGCTACATATATGAATTAGTGCTAAGTTTTCTTTTTAAACAGCTTTGTCAATGAGAGAAAATCTTCTGACAATAAAGCATATTTGATTTGATTGATTTGATTTGATTTATAGTTTTTCCGCTCTACAATATGGTGTCTTCAAATTTCACCTCTGGCATTTCGTGTTCGGGGCCACCACCATCGACTTTTTTTTTACTGCTCGATTAGCGACAAATTTGCTAACAATCTTACAAAAGTTCCAGTGGATCCACTTCATTGGCTTAATGGAAGGGCCATTGCTGGGAGCTTTTACTTTCGTCCTATTACTCCGGAGGAACTTATGAGTGTTGTTCAATCGATAAAAAATAAGAATTCATCTGGTTGGGATGACATTTCTGTAAAGGTGTTTTTAAATTTACATCATTCTGTTTTTACCACCCTGGCTGAGGCCATTAACAACTCCTTTGAAGAAGGAAGTTTCCCATCGACATTAAAAAGAGCCTCTGTTATTTCTCTCTTCAAGGGAGGAGACAGGGAAGTCCCATCTCACTATAGGCCTATTTCTCTTCTGCCAACACTTACAAAGATAGTTGAAAAACTTATGAAAGATAGAATGCTGCAGTTTCTTAAGGGCCATAATATTCTTTGTGCTTCGCAATTCGGCTTTCTCGAATCTAAAAATACTAGTGACGCTATTTTTCGAGTGCTTGATGAGCTGTATCTTAGCCTTAATGAGGGGGATTGTGCTTCTGCGGTGTTTTGTGATATTTCTAAAGCCTTTGATTGTATCGACCATGGTATTTTACTTGGAAAGTTGGGTGTGTATGGCTTTAGAGGGAAATCTCTCCAGTGGTTCCAATCTTATCTTGAGGGAAGATCTCAGGCCGTTTATTTTCAAAACACCAAATCTAACTTGATGAACATTAAGTCCGGTGTTCCACAAAGTTCTGTGTTAGGCCCTCTATTATTTTTGCTTTATGTCAATGACTTGCCTGGTGTACTGAGATACGGTTCTTGTACAGCATTTGCCGATGATACAACAGTCTTGTGGCATCATAAGGATCGTGTCACTTTGAAGCAAATGATAGATGATGACCTTGGGAGTGTTAAACTTTGGTGTGATGCTGGTGCCTTGACATTTAATATTGCAGACAAGTATTCTAAATTTTAGAGTAAATATTGAGAAGATTGCTATAGGAAACACTAAAATTGAACACTTGGATGAGTGTAAATTTTTGGGAGTTTGTATTGACAGCAGGTTGAAGTTTGAGTCTGACATAAGTAATCTCTGCTCTAAAATTTCTTCGGGTTGTTATGCTGTGAGAATTGAGATTGGTGCTATGGTTGCAACAAGTGTATATTTTGCATTGGTTGAATCGCACCTAATGTATGGGATTTGCTTCTGGGGCTCATGTTCAACAACGCTCTTTAATTCGCTTTTTGTGCTACAGAAAAGAGCAGTGCGTTGTATCTATAACCTGGCTACTAGAGACTCCTGTCACCCATATTTTGTCAGTGGTGGCATTTTAACACTAGCGTGTATTTTCATCATGGAATCGGTCTGCCTTATGTATAGGAAACATAGTACCACCATCTTTGCACCAAATACTAACCATACCCGAAATTCTCACCAACTCAGTTTACCAATCCCTCATTCAGCTTTAACTAAAAGGTCTGTCTGTCATTTACAATAGTTGAAAACTTTTTAATCATTTGCCACTCAGGATCAGGCACCTTCAAAATTACAAAAGGTTTAGAGCTGGTGTTAAAAAGTTACTTGTGTCCCATGCATTTTATCAGGTTGATGATTACCTGAATTGTTCATTTTAGCATTTATTTTTATTTTTAGCCATACATAATTTTATTAAGCATTTTTAAGTTATAGTTTTTGTCAATTTTAATATGTTTCAATGCCTACTTAAAGCAATGTATTTTGACCTCCTACATGTTAGTATGTTCAAATTTTGTCTTTTGTCTATATGTATATAAAATTTTTGACTCTATTGTTTCGTTATATTTAGATCCGCTTTGTCAATAACTATATGGTTATGATAATAAAGCATATTTTGACTTTGACTTTGACTTTGATATCCTATTAACAGGACAATATTGCAAATATAAAGTACGACAATAGGGCACATGAAGAAGGTCATGACTTCGTGTATTGAACTGAGGAACTCTAATAGAAAATAGCTTAGTGCATTCAATGCTACAAATAATGTTGTTAAGAACCTTGTAAACAAAGTATGCCCTTCTACTTGCAAGAGTGGACATGCCCAAATATGACATGGTCTGGTCCTGTGATAAAATTATATTGTTCTTTGTTAAAACATAACTCGCAAATTTTAAAAAATTATTTTGAACGGCTTCAAGTCTATCAATGTGAATTTGGTAATATTGAGCCCAAATTATAGAAGAGCACTCCAATATAGACCTAACATAAGATATGTACAAAGTTTTAACAGCATGTACATTTTTAAAGTCTTTACAGATTCATTTCATAAATCCTAACATCCTATTAGCTTTGTTTATAATGTTTTCATAATGATTACAAAATGTCAGCTTGGAGTCAAGATATACCCCTAAATCTTTTACAACGCACTCAGTCCTAAGCTAATTATGGCCAATACTGTAAAGAGATGCATACATGGAACTAAGAGACCTAGTAAATTGGACTGCACAACATTTGTCAATATTTAATGACATATCATTATCTGTGCACCAAGAAGATACTATAGAAATATCACTCTGCAAAATTGTCATATCCTGAGAACTCTTAATACTGGCATACAACTTCATGTCATCAGCAAGAAGCAAGTATTTGGAACACAACTGGTCACCAAGATCATCAATAAAGAGGCTGAAGAGAAGGGGACCCAGGTGAGATCCCTGGGGAACCTCAGATGTTGTTAAAAAAAGGAACAGAGAAGTAACCATCAACCTTAACCAGTTACTGTCTTCCATCCAAATATGAGGTCAGCCAGAAAAGCAATCCACCCGTAATACCATAACCTAAAAGCTTATATAGCAAAATTCAGTGATTCACCCTGTCAAATGCCTTGCTGAAGTCCGTGTAAATAGCATGTATTTCCGCACCCATATCAAAGGAATCAGCAATGCAAGTAACATACTCCAACAGATTGGTGTCTACTGATCTACCTGAAATAAACCCATGTTGTTGATTAACAATTATTTCTTTGAAACAGTTGTTCACAGATTTTTCAACTATATGTTTTGGAATTGCTGAGATAATACTAATGGGTCGGTAATTTTTCACATTACTTTTGCTGCCAGCCTTATGAATGGGTGTAACATGTGATACCTTCCATGTTTTCGGGAAAAACCCATAAGCGAGGAACTGCCTAAATAAATAG
Source organism: Pissodes strobi (assembly GCA_016904865.1). Classification (NCBI taxonomy): domain Eukaryota; kingdom Metazoa; phylum Arthropoda; class Insecta; order Coleoptera; family Curculionidae; genus Pissodes; species Pissodes strobi. The sequence goes on along the minus strand of MU193284.1, from coordinate 9,924 downwards.
TATAGAGGCAAATATAAGGAATGAGCACAACATTTTAACACGGAATTGGGGATCCCATCCGGTCGAGCACCCTTGCTAGTATCAAGTTCATTTAGTACCTTTTGTATTTCAGAAGGGGAGATGACAACACTAGAAATGGAGCAAAATTTGGAAAACTGAGAGTTTGGCTCATTGTCGACCAATCTCTAAGGGTTAAAAACTGAAGAGAAATGGTTTGCAAAAAGGTTGGCAATACTTTGACTCGAGTTGGCCTTTTCTAAATTGTATTGCATTTGTTTAGGGACGCCCTGATTTAATTTTGACTTTACATATTTCCAGCAAAATTTAGAGTTACTGTTTATTGAGTTTTCGACATTAACAATATACCGATTATAACAATTTCGGGTCAGCACCTTACACTGTTGTCTTAAACAATTATAGTCTGAATAGTTTTGGTAACTGTTAACCTGCTCGTACTTTTTATGAGCAAGCTTGATCTTGAAAATTATTGCTTTAAGTTCTGGAGTAAACCACTGTGGAAAGTTAGAGTCAAAAAGGCATTGCTTTAGAGGTACAAACAGATTAAAACAGTTTTGAACCACAGAATAAAAAATTTTCACTGCTACATCTAAATTATCATTAAGGATTGATTGCCAGTTAAAGGATATAAAGTAATTATTAATTAAATTAAAACCAGCATTTTTAAAGTCATGATAAGAGTAATTAGCAGGCTTTAAATATATATTCTTGGAATCTATCGCTATGCTCAATGGCGGATGATAAGGGTCGCTAGCGACTTAGCCCTCAGTTATTTTTAATGAATGGATTTCGAAATTTGCAAAAACCTGAGTGAGAATTCATCACACCATTAAACTGGGCTAGACCCAGAAACGAAACAGTATTGCAGAGTAGGATTGACTTGGGTGATTTTAAATTGCCTGGTATCAGACCACTTTGATGATAACTTAAAGACCACACAATCTCAGATAGGTCATTATCACCCACCACAAGCACATTTTCAAAGGTATCACAGGCTTTTGAAACTGAATTTAGGTGTAGCTCGTATACTTCTGTATCCATAGATGGAGGGATATATGTGCATCCAACGCAATACGTTTTGTCACCAACTGTCACTGAGATCCAAACCTCTTCCAGAGTGCTGTCGCCGATAGTCAAGCGACTAGATTTTAGGTTACTATTAACTGCCAGAAGTACACCACCACGACTACGCTTATGGCTATTGATAGCACTTCTATCAGTTCTGTAGACAGCATAGCTAGCACCAAACATTCCTGAGTCATTTACACCTGAATCCAAACCTGTTTCCGTCAGGGCAATAACCATGTAATCTTCAGTAGCCACAGAACACAGAAACTCAACAATTTTGGTTCTAAGCCCATTGACATTCTGGTATAGGATGGGAAGCTGCTCTATTATTGTCGTTGACTGTCCTCTGCTGCTGGACGAAATTTTCCGGAACTATTTACATAGAAACGGCGAGGCTTAAATTCCTTAACAGCTGTTCCAGCAGGCCAGAGATTAGGATCCAGTAATCCCTTCAACAAATATTCCTTTACACCCAACTTGAAAGATGCTACATCCTCATTTCTTTCCAAAAGGGTAACTTTTACATCAATTATACTCAGCTGATGTAGTTAAGTATTTGGTCCTCCGTTGTGTTAGGTTTGCAGCGACCCAAATATACCCATTGAAGCCTTGCACCAGCAGCCAAGTCGCCATTACCAGTTCCGGTACCGATAATGCTTGGGTGCCTTAAGTCACCAGATAATCTTTTGGTTACCTGCTGACTGTAGGTCTGTTTGGGAGGAGGGATTTGTTTTTTATTCCCTAGCTGAATTTTGGTCACCTCAATGTTTGCTTTTTGTTACCTCAATGTTTGCTTTTTGTTGATGGCAAACACGCTCCAACGGCTCTTGATCGGAGGACTGAACTGGTAAATCTGTAGAATTTCTTTGACTCTGCAAAGAAATCGACTCCCGCAATAGAAGCATCTCATGCTCAAGCCTCTCGATTCTGGAAGACATAAACATGTTTTGCTTCTCAAGTTCACTTATTTTTAACTCACATTCTCCATGTGTGCTGGTAGTGGCTTCTAGAGAACAGTTGCTGGGTACATGTTGTATATCAATGTACCCTCTGACCCACCCAAACTACGTTTAAATTTGAGAAACTGATTGCGAAACCAACAGATCTAAAACATGTGAAATGATTTAAAATGTCACGAGTCATAACATTGGCGAAACAAAGCTTTCCCTTCTGCCGAGAATGTTAAAAACAGAAGAAACACACTGAGAGGAGTGAGGCGTCAAAATCAGGCAGAACATGTGGTTGAAACAAAAGCTCTAGTGTATAAACTTGCTTGTAGTGTTAGGACTTGGTTTTAGATTTAGTAGAAAGAGTATTACCCGAAACGATGTAAAATTAAGATATATTAAATATATTGAAAGTCCCATAGTCTCACATTATTCTTCAAGATCAATCATTTTGTACCGCAACATTTGAGCAATGAATTTTTCATAATTATATGTGTACCTATATCAAAATATCAAGAATAACTGCTAAAATGGTAGATGATTGGCTATTAGTTTTCTGTTATCACCTCCCAGCACAGTCACAAGAGATATTTTATCTATTCCACAATCCACATACTTAATACTATATCATATAAATGGCAAATTCACGCCCGGCTGCTGACCTGAAATATCGCTGGGGCAGTTAGTTATAACTTAAGATGCTATACAGGGTGAAACAAATTCGCTTCTCACTATGGGGATCTCGTAAACGGTAAGAGATACAGCAAAGTATCAATTGGGGCAAAGTTGCGCAATTTAAGGGTTATTGATATGCCGTTGAGAAATTTGGAAAATTCCGACTACTTCCGGAGATATCCGTAATAAACCGAAAATCAGCTATTTATTTTTTATTTTTTCCTGACTTTATTTCAAGAGATAATTTATAGATTAATCGAATACCTTACTTACCTGTATGAAGATTAATCTTAATTTTCCGAGCTTATCTTCCGATATGATTACATTGTAGTCTCATATGATTCATATCCAACGATACGCTTTTAAAGCAAAACAATTTTTTGTTGACCCTGCCCGGCCGATTAACCGCTCGGCTCGGCTTAGTCATTCTATTTTTTTTTTAGACAAAATTGCCGATTTGGGTAGATCTGGGCAGGGAGGGAGGTAATCATATTGGAAGATAAGCTCGGAAAATTAAGATTAATCTTCATACAGGTAAGTAAGGTATTCGATTAATCTATAAATTTTCCTTCGCCTATCTTCCGATATGATTACATTGTAGATGTTGAAAGCTTTCTATGCAATTTTGTTAATAAATCCTTACTGGTGAAATTTGTTCCTGTAATTGGACGGGGGTTCAAAATCATATACCACGCTGTTATAGGTATGTATGGGCAACATAATTATTTTGTATTTAATTATTTGACAATTAGAACAATAACAAATGAATAAACTAATAATATGAACTATTAACAAGATACTAGTACTAGAAGGAAAAGACTAATACTAATAACAATATTATGATTATTTACCTATATTATATAGATATTATTATTATTATTATTATCTAATAATTTACGAAAGTTATTTATTGATCTGGCATATCCAATCCCAGATTTAGAATAGTGTTTGCGAAAATTTCGATAGGTTCACCTAATGGCCTATTATAAAATTTAAAGAATGCTTGAGAAGACTCACTCCATCCTGCTACATTCTTAATTGTATTAATATTTACGCCCGATCTATATGCCGCCGAGGTAGATGCGTGTCTTACACTATGTGCCCCAAAGGTTTTTACATTTATGCCACTATTTTTGAGAGCAGTTTTTATCCACCTACTTATTGATTGAGCTGAAGCGGGATGGTGCGGTCGTCTATGCGTTAACAAAAGTTGATCGAAATTGAACCTTAATCCTGAAGTTTTTTGTACATAATAATCAATTGTGGATGCGACACACAGCTCTGGTTTAGTATGAAGATATGGAAATACTAAGATTGGTTGAGTTTTGTATGGACCCGATGTTTTTATTCTATCTGGTATCTTAATTTCAATTTTTTCAGTAGTTTTAACTAAATTTTTTATATTTAGTTTGCTTAATGTTTGAACTCTGTGGGCCGTTGTTAAGACCATTAGAGTTACTAATTTTATTGTGAGTTTTTCAAGAGAGATATTATGTAATGGATATAGTGTTTCTAGATATTTTAGTACCGGTTCTATGCTCCATGTGGTATTATATTTTGGTTGTGGAGGATTAACATTAAAAATACCCTTAAGAAAGCGCTTAATAATGTTTTGTTCCTCATTGCTTAATGAAAAAATTAGATTAAGAGCAGATCTATAAGAGTTAATTGTGGAATATGAGGTCCCTTTATTTGTTTCTGTTACTAAGAAGTTTAAATAATTTTGTAACGTGTATTCAAATACATTTTGATTATGTAATTCACAAAAGACCCAATATTTTTTATAACAAGCACTATATTGTTGTAATGTACCCTCAGAGATGGAAGCTAGCAAAATGGGAATAGCCGATGGTGTGACATTTCTTTTTATAAATGCGCTCCGGATAATTTCCCGGCCACCAGGGAAATCTTTTGGTGCAGAGGATGTGCTTGTCTGAAAGGAGAAAGTAACAGAGTGTTATGAGGTTTAAAATAAAGAGGAGCTTCTGTTAACAAACTTTGAAATAATGGATACCAAGGTTGACTAGGCCAGTTAGGTATCACGATAATACCACAAGCTTTCTCTTCCACAATTTTTTCTAAGGTTTTTGTAATCATAGAGAAAGGAGGAAAAGCGTAGAAGAATTCGTTTTTCCAAGAAATAGTAAAAGAGTCTACTGCTATGGACTTTGGGTCCGGAAACCAAGAAATATATCTTTCACATTTTTTATTTAACATTGTGGCAAAAAGATCTATTTCGGGATTTCCAAACGCATTATTTATTTTCTGGAAGGCATTATTGTTCAGTTCATATTCTGTTTCTATGGACAGATGTCTTGATTCCATGTCAGCCTCTCTATTTTCTATAGAAGGAATATAAGAAGCAAATACTGTTATTTTTCTACTTTCACACCAGTCCCATAGACGCTGGGTTGCCGTATTCAGATAAGGATATTTTACACTCCCCCCTCTGTTGATACAAGCTATTGCTGTTTTGTTGTCAACCCTTAAAAGAACTCTAATATTTTCTTTAGATTTAGTGAAAGATTGAAGGCCATATAAAGCAGCTAATATTTCAAGATAATTAATATGCCTTTTGTTCTCGTTTTTATTCCAAAACCCGTGACATTTATGTCCATTACAGAAGGCACCCCAGCCACTTGTGGAAGCATCAGTAAACACTTCTAAGGAAAATTGTTTAGACTTTATTTCCTGGAATTGATTTAAGTTCTTTTCCCACCAAGATAGGTTTGATTTGACTGGACAAGTAATAGGCATTAGAGAGTTATAATTTTTTCCCCTTAAATAATGAAATTTTTCTCTTTCCAAATTTTTTAGGTGGTTTCGGCTATATGGAATGGCTGGTGTAGCCGCCAATAAAGTGCCAATTAAACGAGAGAATTCTCGAATTGTTGTCTTTTGTTTACGTCTAAATTTTTCGATAAGTTTTTGAATAGATAAAATTTTCCTTTCGGGTAGAGAAATTGTCATTTTAGTGGTATTATAAAGAAAACCTAAAAACTGAACCTTCTGTGAAGGTTTTAATTGACTCTTTTTCCAATTAATAATCAATCCTAATTTCTGGAGAGTATTTATTGCAAATTGTGTATTGTCCTCACATTTGTTATAGTTTTTTGCTATTATTCCAAATATATTACCATTAATATACCTTTAATACGAAGGTAACGTGCAACTTGTTTCATAACTTTAGTAAATATAAAAGGAGCGATATTCAGACCAAATGGGAGGCAATTAAATTGATATGTCTGTCCAATGAAAGAAAATCTTAAATATTTTTTGTACTTAGCATGTATAGGAAGTAAAAAATATGCTTTTTCCAAGTCTATTTTTGTTACAAAACAATTTTGTATAAGTAGTTTAGAAACAGTCTTTGAATCTTCTAATTTGAAATGAGGGGCGTGGATAAATTCATTTAACTTTTTTAAATTTAGAATGAATCTCTTTTCTCCATTAGGTTTGGTTGTTAGAAAAAAAGGGGAAAGAAATTCTTTTTTATGGTGCTTACACTTCGAAATTGCTCCAATATTAAGAAGCTCATTAATTGCTTTTTTATAATTTTTTAAGTCAGTTAAAGAATAACTCTTTTCACATGCTTTGTACGGTTTTGGTTTTTTCAGAAAATTAATTTTTATGCCTTTCACCCAGTTTAGAGCTACTGGGTCATTAGTAATTTGTTGCCAGCTGTTAACATATAACGAAAGTCTACCGGAAAATTTTATATTCACCTTGTTTATGTTCTCTTCCTTTGCTGGTGGTGATCCTTGTAAGTTCTCCTGTAATACTCCTTCGGCTTTCTTTTGTCTCTTGTTTTGTAACTCTTGCGCTGGTAGTTTAAATGACGACCAGCATACGAGGTACTGGGGGTAGGAAAAAAAGTCTTTTCAACTGGTGGTGCTGATGATGAGGTTGGACGCCACGTTTTCTTTTTAATATCACCACTTGCCTTCTTTACAATTTCATTTGACTTTATTGAATCCGTGAATTTGGACCCGAAAAGGAATTCGTCAATTACGGATGTTTTTGCCACTTTTTTGGATTCTTCGTTAAGGGCCGGTAAGATGTTTTGTCGCCTCATGACCGAAATAGCGTTATGGACATTTCCAAAAATTAGACTCGCATCTGCTAGAGTAGACAGATTGTCCGAAGCTTGGTTTTCTTTAATAAGATTATTCATTAGTGAGCCAATTGCCGAGAGTCCGTGTCCTAGTTGATACTGCATAAACTTCAAAAAGTTATCTTTCGCTATGGAAGCTTGATTCATACACCTTTCCACTTCCGGGTTAACTTTCGGAGGTAAGAGGGCCTCACAATTTTTGGGAATAGGATATTTTTCCCAAACTTTCGCTCTCTCTTCTTTATTTATTCCTTTCTTTAAATAAACTTCCCATCTAACAACTATTTCTTTATGAAGTTCTGGGCCCTGATTTTCGCCATTTGTGGGTTTTGCCCCTAGGAAGGAGGCAAGCTCACTTTGGGCATCCGGCGTAATGTTGGGGTCCGCTATTTGGCTATCTCTCCTATCGGATTCAGAATCCGACCTATTCATATATTCTTCCGCCTCAGCCTCACTGTCACTTGTTTCATGGTCTTCTGTATCACCTAGAAGGAAGACCAGATATTCGGTAAAACATTTTTTCAGTTTTAATATTTAAAATAAACATATCGGGAGTCGGCATTTCGGGCATTCGATCTCTTTTTCTTAGCAGATAATATGTATGCCAATATAATTTTAATATTATGGTATGTTCCACATTAAATACACCGGTAAAATTAATTATAATGATTTTGGAACTATTGTGAATAGGGGTACTTCGTGATTTGATCAGATACTTGTGATAATCACGGCAATTTAACGATTTCCATTAGATGGTATATTGCACAAAAGTACAACGGGATCAAACCTCATAATATGTAAAAATAACCAAATAGGTTTGGCCTTTTACATTCGATCCTTATTGTAATGTACAAGGAGATCAAGTCTCAGAATATGGAAACAACCAAATAATTTTGGTTTTGTTTTGCAATTTTGTTAACGATAATTGCATACATTTTATGGTCAATAATAAGACTTTTATGTATATGTCAGTTCAGCCATATATTCATGACTTTAGTACTGACTGAGTAATATTACGGGCGTTAAACTTCCTACTTACTGTTGGAGGACGATGAGGGTAACGCTTTTTGTATTCTCCTTTTTAGTTCGGTTAATTCACTAAATAAAGTACTTAGTTTTTGTTTTTTACGTCCTTTTCCGTGTCTAAATGTTGGCGACGCACTTCGTTTTGGCATGCTGATCACTATTCAAACACTTTTTCACACTTGTTCTTCAAATATTTCACAGTAAAACACTTCGATGCGATATCGTTCGATACGAAAAATAGAATGACTAAGCCGAGCCGAGCGGTTAATCGGCTGGCAGGGTCAACAAAAAATTGTTTTGCTTTAAAAGCGTATCGTTGGATATAAATCATATGAGACTACAATGTAATCATATCGGAAGATAGGCGAAGGAAAATATAAAATAAATTTAACATTATTATTGCCACTTTTTCTCCTTTATAAGATGACGATATCAAATTTTAAATCTGACGTTACGTGTCCGGGCCTCCATCATCAACTTAATTTTTTATAATACGGACCTGGATTTTTTATTTAATTTTTTAGAAGCCTTTGGTCCCCCAAAACCAATGATGTATCACACTTGTCCAATAGCGGTAACAAATATTCTCATAAGTGAAATCAGTTCAAAAAATATCGCCCCATCTCTGTCTAACACATTATCTCTTACGGAAAAAATCTAGATTTGTTGATTTATTGACAAGTGTAATACATCGTTGGTTTAAGGAGGCCAAAGGCTTCTAAAAAATTAAATAAAAAATCCAGGTCCGTATTTAAAAAAATGAAGTTGATGATGGGGGCCCGGACACGAAACGTCATATTTAAAATTTGATACTGCCATCTTATAAAGGAGAAAAAGTGGCAACAATAATGTTAAATTTATTTTATATTATCTCTTGAAATAAAGTCAGGAAAAAATAAAAATAAAATAGCTGATTTTCGGTTTATTACGGATATCTCCGGAAGTAGTCGGAATTTTCTCAATTTCTCAACGGCATATCAATGACCTTTATATTGCGCGACTTTGCCCCAATTTAAACTTTGCTGTATCTCTTACCGTTTACAAGATCCCAATAGTGAGAAGCGAATTTGTTTCACCCTGTATAAAAGTATTCAAATCTTAAAATGTATTTAAATATGTGGTAAATAATTTGAACTCAACATAAAATTATTCGAAACTATAATAAGTTTACTGGGTCCTAGGTTATTTAGGCAATGTTTATTTTAATTCTTAATTACCATAGATAGTATGGTAATTAGCATTGCTAATCAAACTACTATTTTAATTGTTTTTTATTACCTAATGTCATTAGTTATGCCATTTATCATTTTTAGTTAAGAGAAACAGATGAAGAGCTTAGCAGATCATCAAGAATACTAAATGCCATGATGATGAGGTCTATACAACAAAAAGTAATTCTATTTATTGTCGCCATGTGTTTTGTTGCCTTTATTTCTTTTGGTATTTATTTAGGGTTTAGAAATTAAGAGACATCCGGTTCTTAAGATTTAGCTACCTTTAAAATTTATTTTAGTTGACACTTTGGGGAAAAAGTTTCTCTCTTAAGAATAAAGCACTATAATCTTTATTTTGAATGCAAAATAATATAATCTTATGTAGGAGTTGTTTCATGTAATGTATGAAACTTAGTAGAAACATGTAAATTAATTTGATTGCTTCACGCATTTATATATTTGTATAAAGTAAAATTGTTTATAAGATTTAAATTACAAATTGTTTTTATTTCTATGGGCAGCTTAGAATATTGTTGAGAGGGGGGACATCACTTGAAATTTGTATAGTCATTATGTCCAGAATTGATGTGGAAGGGGGAGCATATCTGCATATGAAGACAGTAAAATTATCCTGTCGCATTATGTCTCTCAATACTTGGTGACAAAGTATTAGGTTTTGCGAGGATACAAGGTGCAGGTGAAAATTGAAATGTAAGTTGATCAAACAATTATTGATTTTTATGTCTAATTTTTAAATATACTTTTTGTACACCTGTACCATTACCATTCTCTTATTCCATTTATTTGACTTTGATGAAACCAAATACATTGCACATACAGAGACTCGATGCGAGTATTTTGT
>JAEQML010062350.1:0-24509 GCA_016904865.1 Pissodes strobi | reverse complement strand
AACCTTTCACTCAAGACTGGAAAGTTTCCTGATTTTTGGAAAGAAAGGTATTTAAGGCCAATTTTCAAGTCTGGAAGCAAGTCATCAGTAACAAACTACCGCCCTATAAGTATCTTGAGTGCAATTCCTAAAGTTTTTGAGAGTTTGGTTTGTGATAAGTTATCTCCCTCTCTTGAGCCCTTATTGACTGACCAGCAATTTGGATTTAGGCCTCGCAGAACTACGGAGTTAAATCTGTTGACACATGTGGGTTGTCTCTCGGAAGCCTTGGAGGAGGTTTGTCAGGTTGACACAATATACCCCGACTTTTCCAAGGCTTTCGATAGGGTTCCCCACAGTGTGTTGATTCATAAGCTAGGGAGATTTGGAATTGGTCGGCCTCTTATTGCCTGGTTGGAGAGTTACTTAACAGACCGGATACAGATTGTCAAAGTTGGTAATTTTTTGTCCAGGAAAATCGGTGTTCCGTCTGGTGTGCCTCAGGGCTTCCATCTGGGACCACTGTTATTTATTGTTTTCATCAATGACATTTGTGAGTGCTTCTCATGTGCTTTCTTTTTGCTGTTTGCCGATGATTTAAAAATGAGCCTCCTCATAAGAACTCCTGGAAAAGATATCCCTTGTTAAGGACCTCGGTGTTACCCTAGAGAGCAGTCTCCAGTTTTCTCAACATCCTAGCAATGTTGTGGGAAAGCCCTTTCAATTTGTTTTTTCAAAACCAGTTTGGCTTTCGTGTTGGTAGGTCTACTACTCTTGCTACAGACACTTTCACCACTCATGTCCTAGAGGGGTTTGAGAGAGGTTGTGATACTTTTGCTTCATTTTTTGACCTAACAAAAGCGTTTGATTGTGTCTCCCATTCTATTCTATTACAAAAGCTTAAGTTTTACAATTTCCACCCGGATAGCATTAGACTGCTTGAGACATATCTTGATGGTAGAGCCCAATATGTATTTTTCAATGGCCACCAATCAAAAACAAAACAGGTAAAACATGGTGTTCCTCAGGGTTCGGTTCTGGGACCTACCCTTTTTCTTGTTTATGTGAATGATCTTGTCAATGCTGTGCCAGATGTACGGTTGCTTCTCTTTGCTGATGACACAACTATCTACTTCACATATATGCGCACCCTACAGATTGATGGTATTGTCTCTGACATGTACAACAGAGTGGAATCTTGGTTTGTGGCTAACGGGTTGTCTCTCAACAGTGCTAAAACTCAAACCATGAACTTTTCCCTGTCACACAGAGCCCCTAAGCCTGTAGAGCCTTTTGTCACTTTTCTCGGAGTCTGTCTTGATCCAGGTTTGGTCTGGGCTGAGCATGTAAACAAGTTGTGTGGTAAGCTTTCTGGTGTTATTTTCCTGATCAGAAATCTCTCGGGATGTGTTTCGGCAAATACATTGCTTCAGTCATATCATGGTTGCTTTGCTTCTCGACTTTCTTATGCACTTTTGGTGTGGGGGCACTCTTCACATGCTGACTTGGTGTTTGGACTGCAGCGTAAATGCGTGAGAATAATTGCAGGGCTCCAGTATCGGGAATGTTGCAGACAGAGCTTTGTGCAGTTGCACATCATGACTGTACCCTCACTCTATATTTTTCAGTGCCTATGTTACATTAGATCGAACATGAATCAATATCAGTTCCACAGCAATGTACACGATCATCTGACCAGACATCGTGGCAATATTGTGCGTGGGTTTCGTCGGCTCTCGAGGACCAGGGATGGTACTGGGTATCTGGGCCTGAACTTCTTTAATTCTCTGCCAGCTAGTGTTCGTTTACTGGAACTGAAAGTTTTCAAATCACGAATAAAAAGTTTTCTTTTATCAAGGGCATTCTACTCCTTCCAGGAATACTTTAGCTCAGATCTTGGTGAAGTATAGATGTTTTTTATTTTAATTGTTGTAATGTTGTTTTATTAACAGTTCTTTAACTTTTTAATTTCAAGTGTTTAAGATGCAATGTAGTAATTGTAAGTTTATATGTAGTGTAGTGTTTTATATATATTTTTTTTACATGACTTGTGTGATACTATTTTGTAATTAACATTAATAAATTGATTGATTGATTGATTGATTGATTGAAATGTTGGGTTTTGTTAGGAGAACCACACAGGACTTCAACGGTATAGCGGCCCTTAAAACTCTTTATTGTGCTCGTGTCCGTTCTCTTCTGGAGTGTGCTTCGTGCGTCTGGTCTCCCCATTATGCAACCCATGTACATGCCCTCAATTTGGTTGAACACAAATTTTTAAAACAAGTTGCTTGCAAGTTGCATATTTTGGATAACTATACTGACTCTGAGGTTTTGTCTTTCCTAAACATGTCGCCAATTATAACTCGCCACAAAAAAAAGAGAACTCCAAACCTTTTACAATATATTGCATGGAAGAGTTATTGCTCCAGAATTGCTCCAAAAAATAAATATACGTATTCCCTCTAGATCAACTCGGTCTATAGACAGTTTTCACTACCCATCTCACAGAACTAATTTTGGCTCAAACTGTTTTATCTCCAGATGCTCTAGATTGGCAAATCAGCATACAGATATGGAGTTTTTCTCTGCTTATGTAAGATTCCTAAATCAGCTTGATAATGTTACAATGTGATAGTCTGATGTGATCTGTAAAGTTCAGAGGATATAAGAGACTTCATCGAGTCTCTACTTGGCATTGATTTTAGATTATTATATTGTTCACTGGTAAGATCAATTTTAGAATATGGTTGTTTGGTTTGGAGCTCGCACTACCGTACTTATGTTGACCAGATTGAAGCTGTTCAGAACAATTTTTTACGCGTTTATGCTTATAATAGAGGACTGCGAAGAGCAGATTATACTTATTCTGAAATAAGAATTTTAGCAAGTTTGCCATCTTTAGAGAATAGAAGAAAAGTAATAGATATAAGTTTTTTATATAAATTAATATCTGGAAGCATAGATTGTCCCAATTTGTTATCGAGAGTTGATTTTAGCTCAGGTCGATACACTAGAATCACTGAATTGTTTTGTGTGCCCTTCCATTCTGCTAATTATGGCTACTATAGGCCACTGAGTCGAGTGCTCCGGCACACAAACCAGTTTAGTGAACATATAGATGTATTTCAATGCTCGCTGGTCGCTCTAAAGAGAGAATTGTATAGGTTGATTGGCTTTTGATTTTTTAATTTTATATATATATGTATATATATTTTTTAATTATAGGATGCTGAGCAGCTGTGCTGTTTCGTGCTATTGGCGGTTTTTGATATGTGTTATTTTCTTTAAATTAATGTATACTATAGTTCTTATATTGTTAAAATAAGATTGTAATTGTAAAATGGTTTATCCATCAATAAATAAATAAATAAATAAAATGTTTATCAATGGTTCTAGAATGTGGAAGTACGGTAATAGGTAATGTGCTAGTCTATTGGAAATACATGTTTACAAGCTGTCATCAACACATCATAAGAATTATTAAAATCATAGTTACTTACAAATCCGGGTCCGCTTTGATTTCTTTATTAAGAGTAGCATGTTCATCTAAACCACTGTCAGGTTTACCTGAAGATCCTCTAGAAACATTATCCTAATTTAAAATGTTTAATTATTTCATTGTAATTATTAACATAGTAGGCACTTTTTACCTGTCGCCTAAATCATCCTTCACTTCCAAAAGCAAATCATAGAATGACCAAATAACTTAAGCCTTTTGAAAAATAATTAAGCCTACTTACTCAATAGGATACTGATAATTTTCTTCTTTAATCCAAGATGCATTAAATTGATCAAACTGATTTGCTTCTTTAACTATATCGTATGTGTCGATATTTGCCATATTGCTAACATATAACATTATACAATTTTGAGAACTATTTGCTATTTGATGCTTCTAATGAAGAAAATATTCAGTATTCAGTTTCTTTTCACACATCATTTAAAATAGTGTTAGGGATGCAAGAAAAGTATCGATACTTTGAAGGTATCGATACTTTTAAAAAGTATCGAGTACATTCTGTACTTGATACTTCTTCTTCGATTCTGAGTAGGTATCGATACTTTTTAAGAAGTATCGGTATCGAAAGTTGTTTTGTATTTGTGAAACAAAACAAATTTTGACACTTGTTTTGTATTTGTGTTATACGTTCCACCAGATCTCAACATCGGCAATCTGCATTGCGCAAACCAACGACATTCGATATCTATCTATGAAAGCCATCCTATAAACTTTACATTTACAAAATGAAAACGTTTTAAAATGTACCGACGCGTGGTTGCCATTAATAGTATCAAACAATACGATATCGGTGATACGCTCAAATCGTTGATGACAGTGACTTGACAATAGTAAACTATTAACCAACTTATAATTATAATTATCGTTTGTGTTTTGTGTGTTTGTATAGGGTCTTATAGGTAGATATATATTAATATTTTAAATATATTGGCAAAATATTTTTTTTTTGTTTGATATTTTAATATATTCATTTGATTTGTTACATATTACTAAAATCATTAAATATAATAATTTTTTATCCCTCAAATAGCCCCAATAAACTGTTACAAGAAACAACAAACAACTCAGAACATTTAAACTGTAAACATAAAGCATAAACCAGAACCAGATAAAGTCCGTTCAGGGCTATTGCGCTGTTACGTCATATCATTCCATCTTTCTTTATGCACGTATGTCCTAAATTGGTCCGTCAAATTGGAATCTTTGCGTCAATGTCAAAATATCAAAACGAAAATAATCAAACAGATTTAATTGATCTATTGATTTGTTAGTAGTTGGTTTGTGTTTTACGCTAATAATTGATAATAAAAATCGTTTTGAGATGCCCCACCAGTTCAATGAGAAAGAACAAGCTCTTATTTTAACATTAGTTCATTATTTCACACGTGAAAAAGATGCTGGTAGGCCACTTTTACCCTGGAAAGCTGTGCACAATGTAAGTAATATTTATTTATTCGATAATACTAAAAAATTATATCTATAGATAATAGAATTAATATTAAAAGATACCTATCTATACATACCAAACAATAAAATAATTGACGTTATTTTATAAATTTCTGCTGTTGCATCAATAAAATTACCATGTATACGTACAATGCAATTTTCGCTTTAATTAGTAATGGCGAAAATTGCATTATAGGTATTTATGGGAGTATAATAATTTTCATAAATACACTCACCGGCATAAAAAACCGGCCACCAAAAACTAGCCCGAATTTCACGGTTGGATTTCTCGCCAACCACTCTTTAGATTTTGATGATTTTTTTTTTTAATTGTAAATTGATTCCTTCTTAACGGATGCTACGTCAGAAATTTTTATACCGATTTTATTTTGAGCATATACAGGGCGCAACAATAAGACGAAGTTTTTTGCCCGAACTTTGTAACACCCTGTAGGGTGCAGCAGCTACAGTGGCTATTGCTAAATCAAACCACATTGTAGCCTCAACTTTTGTGAGCATTTTATTTTTTTAATCACGACATTATCTCTTTTTGTATTGGAGATATGCTCTTTTAAAACGAACGTCTCGGAAAAATGCCTCGCAGGCAGAAAGTTTTATGTGTAAGTAATCAAGGCGGCATATGCGAAAACGGATTTATGAGTATCTGCAATATGACAGCAATGGTTGTCAAAGTAAAAAATGCCATTATCTGTGACGGATGTTGCTCCGATACCCTGGGTATACCTCGAACAACAGTCCAGGAAGCCTGGAATCGGTATATGGAAACGGGAAATTTCACCAGGCGAGTGGGTTTGGGAAGAAAACGGAAGACAAATACAATTGACGACCGCTTTATTGTCTTGAATACTTTACGAAATCGTAGAATTACAGCGTTTCAGAATCAACATCTGCTACAAGCCGTGCGTAGAACTCAAGTCAGTGAGAGAACAATCCGACGGAGATTAAAAGAAAACAGCCTGTCTGCAAGGAGGACTGCCACAGGACCCCCAGCTACTTCCAAGACATCGTCGAGCTCGTCTTCAGTTTGCGCGTTTACATGTGAATTGGGATATTGAGCAATGGACTAAAGTCCTTTTCACGGATGAATCGCGGTTTTGGCTGCGATCGCCTGATGGTCAGGAGCGAGTTTGGAGACGTCAAAATGAAAGATTTATGGACTGTGTAATTTCGGAACGCCTAAGTTTCAACGGAGGTTCTGTGATGGTGTGGGCGGGAATTTCTAGGGAGGCCCATACAGATTTAATCTTTGTTGACAACGGCGCCTTAAATACACATCGATATATTGAGGATATTCTACAGAACGCTGTTGTTCCCTATTCTCATTTTATTGGAGACGGGTTCGTATTAATGCAAGATAATGCGCGAACACACGTGGCATTAGTAGTTAACGAATATTTGGACCAAGTGGGTATTGAACGAATGGTTTGGCCAGCTTGCAGCCCTGACTTTAACCCCATTGAACATCTGTGGGACCAATTTCAAAGGCGCGACCTGTTTTACCCGACAGCCTTCAGGATCTTCAGGAAGAATTTGATGTCCACAAGAATTTGTAACTAACCTGATTGATTCAATGCCACGTCGGCAGTGGCGTAGCTACCGGGTGGGCCAGGGGGGCAAGGCCCCACGCCGCCAAGAGAAATTAGGCGCCGCTCCGAATTTATAAATATGCTAATGCTAACAATGCTCATGAGCTTAACTATGTTTTTAAATTATAATACAATCAAAGATCAAAGACCAAAATATGTATTAAGCTTTTTACCCAACCAATACATTTTGTGTCAGGTATTTATTATTTATTCTATGTGGAATTAAAAGGTATATCCCGGCGGCATATTTACACATCCTCACATACAATGGCACCAGGGAGCTGGCGATTAGGTTTTGTACGCGTTTGTAGCGCTATGAGAGCTCACTGATTTGGGCACTTGGAACACGCTGTTATATAATATTTCACTTTTCGCATGGTCCTCCGCTCGCTTCGGGGGCTCAAGAAAAGGAAACTAACCAGGTGCTAACCCATACTAACCCGACATACCCAAAATCAAGAAAAAAACTGTTTAGAAACCTAACCTAAAAAAATTAAAAAGGCAACGGGGTTTGAACCCGGGCCGCCGATAGTCAAAGTTCACTGATTTGGGCACCTGGAATACGCTGTTATATAATATTTCACTTTTCGCATGGCCCTCCACTCGCTTCGCTCGCTACGGGGGCTCAAGAGAAGGGAACTAACCAGGTGCTAACCCAAGACATACCCAAAATCAAGAAAAAACTGTTTAGAAACTTAACCTAAAAAAAAATAAACAAAAAACAACGGGGTTTGAACCCAGGCCGCCGAATTGAGACCTACCCATCTAGATCTCTTGACCACGAGGGCTCTTGCCGCAAATTGATTGCATCGCGAAGACATGACGCGATTAGGTGCTCTGATCAGTGAGCTTTTGTAGCGCTACAAACGCTTACAAGCGATTTCAGCACTCTGGTGCCGTCGCATGTTAGGATGTGTAAATATGCATCTCCGCGCGGCGGCATTTGGTACAGGGTTATCCAACGAGGACTAGACAAATTTTTTTACTTTTCCTGTACTTTTATAAAAAAAACTGAAATAGCCATCTTATGTAATTTTCTCCCGCGAAAATTTCGGTCGTTTTTTAGAGTTTCGTATTTAGGAGGTACCATTAGCCAGACAAGTCTAAATAGCCTTCTCTAAGCATAGAAAATTAATTTGTCCAAAAATTAATTTTTATCAAATAATCGATCAATTTACGTCGATTTAAAACCGGAGAAAGACTCCAATGTTTAATTAATTAATTAAGGTTACAGGTGTTTAGTTTACGGTCATATTTAAATATGTGTGTACCTGTTGGTTGGTTGCCGTTTATATATTTTATATTCATATTCCTGTATATAAAAAAAAGCGTGTGCACTATGTGCGCATATCAGAAGTGAAACTTCTTAAACTGAAACGCCCTGGCCTGGGATTTGGCGAAAAAGTAGTTTTTTTAAATATATCGCTCAATTAACAAAAAGAGAAGGCCTAAATGAAAAAAAAACTATCATCCATAAAAATTTCGCTTATGTCTTGACAAGGTAATAGAGCAAACCCCATATTTTTATCTTGTAAACTAACAAAGATATCACAATAATTATAAGCCCTAGCCTTATACATATCTTAACGGATTTGGTTAAAAAGTTTTTTTTTAAATATATCACTCAATTAACAAAAAGGGAAGGCGTAAATGAAAAAAACTATTTTCCAGAAAAGTTTCGCTTATGTCTTGACAAGGTAATAGAGCAAACCCCATATTTTTATCTTGTAAACTAACAAAGATATCACAATAATTATACGCCCTAGCCTTATACATATCTTAACGGATTTGGTTAAAAAGTTTTTTTTAAATATATCACTCAATTAACAAAAAGGGAAGGCCTAAATGAAAAAAAATTCTTCATAAAAGTTTCGCTTATGTCTTGACAAGGTAATAGAGCAAATCCCATATTTTTATCATGTAAACTAACAAAGATATCATAATAAACGTCCGTGATCGTTTTCCGTTCCCGGCTAGCTCGCCCGCCGTGTGTCGGGATCGCGACCTTCAATTTTTATTCCCGGCGCGCATTAAGAAGTTTCACTTCAAAAATATATACGTTTAATATTATGATGTATTATTTTTTGATCAATTTGTGTATATACACAAAATATAGGTTTGTTTTAGGCGCCAGCGGATAGGCTTGCCCCCCGGCGCCCACATTTCTAGCTACGCCACTGCACGTCGGCGTGGACTAAATGAAGCGGTTTTGAAGCGAGGAGGCCACACTAGATATAAATCCTTTACAATTTATTTCTTTTTTTTTATTTTCATGTTTTTGTTAGTTTCAGATTAAACTTGCGTTCTGATGTTTGTTTGATTTTTTTAAAAGCTTTTTCAGAGGCGTTTGCTTTAAATCAGCGTATCTCCAACACAAACGGAGATAATGTCGTGATTAAAAAAACAAAATGTTCACAAAAGATGAGGCTATAATATGATTCCAGTTAGCAATAGCCACTGTAGCTGCTGGACCCTACAGGGTGTTACAAAGTTCGGTCAAAAAACTTCGTCTTATTGTTGCGCCTTGTATATGCTCAAAATAAAATCGGAATAAAAATTTCTGACGTAGCATCCGTTAAGAAAGAATCAATTTCTAATTTAAAAAAAAAATCATCAAAATCTAACGAGTGGTTCACGAGAAATCCAACTTTGAAATTCGGGCAAGTTTTTAGTGGCCGGTTTTTTATGCCGGTGAGTGTATTAAAATTTCCAAGAAATAAAGTGTAGCAGTTTGCAAAACGAAAAATAAGTATGTAAAATTGATAAAAACAGAACGTGCTCCGGAAACTCCGGAATAGAAAGGTACAGAGACATCTTCTGGCTAGTGTAAAAAATAACGTACGAATCTATCTAAGATGTACGGATTTTTTCTTTTGACGTCAGAAATTATGACGTAACAGCGCAATAGCCCTGAACGGACTTTACTATTAACCCATTGTTATTTTTTTCGTGCACTGTGGCATAAACAATGGTGGAATATTTAAAAAAGGCAGAAATAAAGAAAGTAGTCATTTTGGTGACAAATCTTTTTATAGAGGGCGCTGCGCGAACATCATATGATTCACCGACTTCGACATAGATGGCGCGGCGTAATTAAATAATATTTTTTATTGTAAACACTCCGAATGTTACAATAATTGAAAATAAGAATAACTAATACACGAAAACCCGCTTAATTGTAAATTGTAGCCATTTGCCTCTAAATTACACGAATTACATGCAACATGTGTATTGGTACACTTGCGTCTAGGGACACCGTTCCATCATTCGAACACTCCAACCCGGTGTCCTGCATGTGTTTGCCGCGTTCTATAATTTTGAGGTTAGATATGGAGTATGTTCGCGGAAACATATACAAGCTTCTGTATATCCACTATAATACGGTTTTTACTCCAAATTTATTTTCGTTTATATTTCACTTCACGCATGGCCCTCCGCTCGCTACGGGGGCTCAAGGAACAGGACCTAACCAAAACTAACCCAAGGCATACCCTAAATCAAGGAAAAAAAATAAAAAAATCCAGTACGACAATCCGGTATTACACCTTTTTCAACAACGTTTCACACAAACAGTTATTTACCGGTAATATTATTTGTACTTTAATCCAATCGGGAAGCACCAGTACGATATTCAATAACAACACCGGGTTGGAATGTTCGAATAAGGGAGAAAGTACTGGTGTCCCTAGACGCAAGTGTACTCGTACTCGATACCTAATAGTATCGATACTTATTTTCAAAGTATCGAGTATAATCGATACCATTCCTACAAAATACTCACAAGTATAAAGTATCGATACTTCTTTGTATCGTTGCATCCCTAAATAGTGTTCAGAGTTCTGTCACAGCTTACCAAACAATTCTGTAGTGCAGAGTGCTAGTACCGTATATATACTTTTATACGTATATGGCTAGTACTGCTAGTGTTTAGTGTCAGTGTCATTCTCGACCAAGTTATAATTGTACTAGAATGTACAGAAAATTGTAATAGTTTTCTAGGAAAATGTACTAGATGTATCTGTAAATCGTAATGGATTTTCAGTTAACTGTAATAGAAATTTCCAGTTTTGTCACTCTGTACTCTATGGTCGTAGTTGGGCCATAGATGTCGCCAGCTATTATTTGTTAGTACCTTTGAATTCTCTTCTTTAGTTACCTTAGACAAGGAATCTAAGGTTAGTACAGTGACTTTATACCATATATTTAATACTCCTAAATATATGCTTTATACAAGACAGTGGAGACAAGCAGCAATTTAGCTCCGCCCTTCCGCCATTAGGAGGCAAAATTTATGGCCGGTTTGTATTACTAGCATAGGATATTCAGATATTTTCTCTCAAATTAATTATTTTCCAGACATCTACCTATAAAATATGATATTAAAATCATAAAATAGTTAGGTTTTAGACTAATAATTATTCACATTAACCAATTTATTATTTATTACACTTATCATAACACATTATGTTAATATACAACTATAAGTTTATTATAAAGTATAACCAGCGACAGTTTTACTTGCAAGCTTATCAATATTCTTTCTTTTCCTTGAATACATTTTCAGTCTAAGTTTATGACAATTAGGAATATCTAAATCTAAACTGATCATTTTTTCAACAAAATATTTTTTACGTCTTTTGACCTATTACAATTAAGATATATTTTTGAAACTACAAAAAAATAACATACTATTTCAGAACAGAAAAACAAAGTATTTCCTTTAAACATCTTGATGTTTACAAACTTCGAAAAGTTTTTATTTTATATAGAGGTGTTTTTGATGCTACACTACGTAAACAATTATCTCAAGTTTTTGATACTCGTTTAATACTTTGCATTAAAAATTCCGCAATGTTGTATGATGAATTCATGTCACTTTAATTAAGATTAAGCCCAGAAAAATTAATGTTTTTGGGTATAGACACATAACGAAGTTCACTCATTCACACACAGACACTAAAGTTTTATGTTGTTATGAAACTCCTTAAACGTTTTTAACCACACTATAATTACAACAAACTAAAGTTACACCAATAATTACGTTCTTATATAAGGCAAAAAGGGACAACCATGATACGAAAGAACACGTTAACAAGAGGTAAACAATGAAAATTTTGCCTCGTCCGCCATGATGAGGCAAAACTAGCCCGGCCAATAAAAATCGATCAATCGATTGTCGCCACTGTCTTGTATAAAGTCGATCATTGTATTTGTTAATTTGTATTGTTTGATTATGTGCCTCTGTTTTCTTCGTTTCCTCGCATTAAATAAAAATGTAATAGATTACAAGGCACTTGCGCACTTGTAATGGGGTAATAGATTTTCTGGAAATGTAATAGATTGCTTGTGTCTAACGCAATTCAGCGATAAAGCACACATTTTAAAGCGCTGCGTTCAGCGCTTTCGATTCTGTTAGACGGCTTTTGAGGTGGAGCAGAGTGTCCGACTGTCAATACTGTCATAATTTATTTGTACTGTGTTCAAACAAAACAAAATAATAATTGACCAATTTTTCAGTATGAACGATTTTATTTTGGAATTATTTACGAAAGATATATCTTCAGAGTTATATAACTCCGTGACTCATAAAGTATCTAATTTATCAAGCACTGCCGACCACAACGTAATTGGAATTTGCATGGAAATGGGCGAAACAACTCAAACAACATCCATAAACCTTGAGAGCACAGGGAAGAACGTAAAACAGTTTTTTCACACTGGATCGGCTCTTGCGACCTTTCTCTTTTTTTGGCAGGTCAATTTTGCTTGCACAATATCACAATCAAAAATAAAACAAACAAACCCGTATATAACTTACAATTCGGTAGTGCTGAATCGCTGTCGGCAGCATTCAGCGAAAATTATTTCGCTAGATTTTCTTGCAGCCGCTTTAAAAAGCGGCTGCATGCAGCCTAGGTGTCTAACGTCAAAATCAAGCAGCGGCTTCAATGGCTGAATTGCGTTAGACACAGTCATTTATTACAATTGTAATTGAAGAACAACACTGTTTAGTGGTTACTTTTACTCAAGTTTGTCGTTTGTCTGCCGGTCTTCTTTCTTTTTAATTTTGCACTTTAGTTTTAACGACAAAAGGCAAATGGCTTCTGCTGCGCATGTGCAATTTGCCAGCTCATTCAGGGGACGACTGCGACCTTGTCTGGTTCTCAACCATGTCACGACCACCGATTTTTTAAAATACAAACATTTGAATTTTTACAGACACAGACAAAAATAATCCCACGGGAGCATCCCCCCCGGCCAGAGTACCGGCATGAATGGGGATTTTTCTGACAAGGACGTCCGATTCTTCCTCGAGGAGTCAAAATTATCCCGAACGCCCACCATGTGTCCCCCAAACTGGTCATATATGTATATGAAGCTGAAGACAAAATGGCCGATACCCGACACGTGTACACTCTACCGAAGACGAATTGGAAATGATTGTCTGTCTGTCTGTCTGTCTTAAAAATTAGGGAGTTGCCTGCCACTTTTTTGCTTTCAGTGCCGTACTCCAGCACGACCGCACGTCCGGGCTTTAACACCCTTGTTGGACGGTGGCCGTAACGATAGAATCTCCAGTATGGCGGGTATATACCCCTGGAGATTCAGAACTTTCACAAAAAACTTTATCTAAATTTTAAAACTTGTACATTTAAGATGGCGGCTAAAATCCTGATCACGGTACAAACAAATATTTTCCCACGGAGACATCCAGTGCCCCAGGGCCTGAGTACCGGCGTGAATGGGTTTTTTTTCTGGCTAGGACACCCGATTCTTCCTCGGGGAGATAAAACGATGACTAAACGTTTACCACATGTACTCCCAATGGCCTGTGCTAATGGGAAACAAAGAGCCGCTACGGGACGTGTTCACTCGACCGAGGACAAACCGGAAGTCTGTCTCTACTCAAGATTTTTTTTACGGATAGACCTAGGGATGACAACGATGTATCGATATTAAAAAAAAAACGATCCATAAGAAAAGAAACAGCGATGTTTACAATCGATGTTCGATATGACCAATGCACGAATATCGATTTTATGTAATTGCCGTTGAAAAGCTCTGCAAAAAGTAACGAGTCACGACACGTTTCGGGGGCAGCTAGCAGCGATGCTTCTCATTGGGGTCACCCGCCGACGCGCAATATCAATATCATACCGTGTTTTCTTGTACTGTGGTGTGCAGTGCCTTTATATTTACTGACAAGCGTCTAGCGCTTCTGTCCATGTCTTTATTCCTTGATCTTTACGGTCTAGCGAAATTCCTTCAACGCCTCGGTGGTATAGTAGTTAAACGTTCTGCTTGTCACGGGTTCGATTCCCGTCGGTCGCGACAGATGTTTTGTTTACATTTTTTTAAAGATGTTTGTTTTTTTTTTTTGGTTTTTTTCTTAATTTTGGGTAAGCCTCGGGTTAGTTTTGGGTAGTTGCGCTCCCGTAGTGAGCGGAGGGCCATGCAAAGTCATAATCCATAATAATACCTATTCTTGTTTCTCCATTGCGTATGCACGGCTTTCGAATAGAAAATTTAGTAGGAGCGCGAAACGCTTGTACTGTACATACTGTATCGAATAGTTGTTCAGTGTTCCCCATTAATATTTATCTATGATAGTGACTATAAAGCAAGAACGATAAACTAGGCTTGTGACCCCCTTTCCCCTTAATATTTATCTATGGTTGTGAGTTGTGACCATAGAAATAGGACTGCTGTGAATACCGTGGTAGTACTTAAATAAATAGCAATCTAGGGCGTGTATCACTTCCGTTTAGTTCTCGGTCGGGATAACATCGCTGTTGAGTAGCGGCTCTTTCGTCGGCCATTTTGGGGTAACGCGTGGCAATCGTTCAGGGATCGATTTGTCCCCCCGAGAAAGAAGCGGACGTCATAGCCAGCGTCGTCTGTGCCACTTCATCGTATAAGTGTTTGTCTTTAGCCAAACTTTGGTTTCTATTTGTGCCGTGTGAAAAGTCGGTGGTTGTAACAGGGTCCAGAGCCCGACAACGTTGCAATCGCTCCCGAATACAAAGCCCTTCAAACTGGAATAACGTGTAACGGATGTAGAAGGGTAGCTCTACCTCTCCCTAAGCGCCGGGCGAAGGCTGCACTGGCAAATTGCCGCGCCAAACGGCTCCCTTCTTGACGGGAGTCCATACTTCAAGTTCAAGTAGGGCGTATATATAAATTTTTCCATTCCTATAATTTGTAATGTGCTCGGAATTTAAGTTTTGTTAGTTATTTGTGTGTTTGATGACCTTTTGTCTTAAAGACAAAAGGGAGTGACTTCTGCCCTCTCGGGCAATTTGTCAGCGCACCCCTCTTCCGGCGCTTAATTAGAGGCATAAGTTACACGTTATTCCAGTGTGAGGGGCATATTTGAAGGAACCATCAGTATGACGGGCATATGCCCCTGATGATTCCAGACTTTTACACAAATGTTTAAACTTTACGAACACAATGATATATTGAGGCACGACTGAGTTCTGATATAAGGAGGTTTCGCGAACTGCAGGTATAACCACTTTCTGTCAGGGACTCCAAAGTCCAAATCCCCGCAGGAAATACCCCCGACCGCCTTCAGGCCACGCTACCGCGAACCGAAATATGCCCTGGAGCCCTAGTAGGAATCACCCTTCACTACGCGTCCCACCCCTTACACCTTCTCGTCGGCACGACTATCCGGACTCCCCCTGAAGGATTAGAACACGTTTTCTAAGCAAAAAACTTCCACTACCCGTGCTGAATTATGTAATCCGTTTCCAACGTGTTCGTCCCTCAACGGCAGGACCGGAAGTGAGTTTTGTTAGTTTATACATTATTTATGTAAAATCCCCCCCCCCCCCCTTATATATGCCCTTGCTTGATAGGAATTAGGCGCAATAAAAAACCGACTGAAAAAAAACAGTGCTTTGTCAAATTTTTTAGAGCGCGTTCCATTAATACTAATCTCTCCTTAGTATTTCTCAACATACAGTCTGTCAGGTACAAGATTGACGAACTTGAAATATTTTTAGATAGTCTTTTACATCCTGAAGTTGTGCTTTTTTGTGAGCACTGGTTAAAGCCTGACGAACCATTTTCACTATCAGATTATAGTTTGTTAAATAAGTTCTGTCGTTCTGAGACTTCCCATGGAGGTGTGTTAATACTCGTTCGTGATAGTATTTTAGGATCATATAATTTCTCTAGCTTCGACAAGTTTATTCATTTGATTGAAGAAAAAACGTTTGAGTTATCAGTTGTTTTTTTGCAGGAAGATAAACCTATTTATTTTATGTCTATATAGATCACCTACTGGCTGTGCAGGTGAATTTTTGCTTAAGTTAGAAATTGTATTGACACAACTGCCGATGCCGGTGGGTTCACCTGTGATATTGTGTGGTGATTTTAATTTTAATTTTTTTTGACACACTTGGTAACTAAGGGACTGAAAATTTCTGCTAAGAATATGCGGTCTCTTCATTATATTAGGAAGTACTTTTTGGATAATGAACATTTTATGGCCTATTTTTCCAAGTATAGCCGAGTTTATAGGCATACTGTTAGGTCTGCAAAGCACCTATACTATGACAATAGAATCGCATACTCCAGCAATAGACAGCGAGAAACGTGGAGGATTGTCAACGAGTTGCGGGGAAGGAGTTGTGGGACTACATGTGGGGACTCCAAATTATCCGCCGATGAGATGAACGGCTTTTTTTGTTCCATAGCTGCATCACTGTCTGGCGTAATGCCCTCAAATGTCTGTTTTTCACAGTTCCTGGGAAATAATAATGTCTCAGATTCTTTCTTTTTATCCCCCACCGATATCGAAGAGCTTAAAAGTACTATCTCTAAAATCAAGAGAAGCGGAGCGTCAGGATGGGATGAAATCTCGATCAGGATATTTTTGGAGCTACCGGATGATGCACTGGGTGTTCTGGTGGAGTGTATAAACCATTCTTTTTGCAATGGCAATTTTCCAGCTTGTTTGAAGGTTGCTACAGTTATTCCCCCAATTTAAAGGTGGTGATGAGGACCAGGCAGCAAACTATAGACCAATTGCTCTCTTACCCACTTTAACAAAAATTGTGGAAAGATTGGTCAAAAAGCGAGTTGTGGGGTTGCTGGGTAGGTACGGCGTGTTGAGGTTTGAACAGTTTGGCTTCCAGGCGGGGAGGAGTACGAGTGATGCAATATTCTCGTTTCTGGAAAATTTGTATATGTGTCTTAAAGAAGGGGAAGTGGCTGCGGCAGTTTTCTGTGATTTATCAAAAGCTTTTGATTGTGTGATTCACAGGATACTGCTGCATAAGCTTGCCCTTTATGGATTGAGGTGTTTCGGATCTTCAAGGGTTGGAATATGGCGTGCCACAGGGCTCTGTTTTGGGTCCCGTTCTGTTCTTGCCGTACGTGAATGATTTTGCAGATCCTGACGTGCAGGGTAAGTTTACTCTGTTTTCAGATGACGCCACAATATTGTGGCATGATAGAAATACCAATAGATTAAAGGATACTGTTGATTGCGACTTAAAGAAGATTAAGACCTGGTGTGACGCCAATAGGCTTTCTTTAAATGTGTCGAAAACCAGTGTTATGTCGTTTGGCAGTGAACTTGAGGCGATTCGTATGAAACGTTACTGAAAACAGGTTCTTGGGACTGTGCATCGATGACCGGCTTAAATTTGAGTGTCATATTGGTTCCCAAAGATCACGATTGGCTTCAAATTGTTATGCCATCAAATCAATCTCTGACCAATTTAGCCCTAATACAGTAAATCCTCTTACTTCGCTCTAATCGAATCTCATTTGCGGTACGGAATTTGTTTCTGGGGTTCATGCTCGGGGCATTTATTTCAGAGTGTGTTCGTTCTGCAGAAGAAAGATGTAAGGTATATGTTTAAGGCCGGGGTGCGTGAGTCTTGTAGACCTTTATTTTTGGAGCATGGAATTCTGACTTTGCCCTCCTTGTTAGTAGAGAGCTATAGACGGACTCAATTCTCCCCCCTCCACTTTTTTGCCCCCGCACCTCCCCTCCGGTGCCACTGGTCTTGGGATTGCTCCAAGCGTGTACGACTTTGAACGTCCTTGGGACTGCTTTGTGTTGTATTCAACCGTGAATGACTTGGCTAATTTGACCTTTAATGTCCTTGAGTGTGTTGTTGAAGTTCGCGCGTATGACCTTGGGATTACACCAAGTGAACGCTCTTAGGACTGTTTGCAGAGGGTTATTGTTCACGATGTTTGAAAGTCAGTTAAGGAAATGCAACTTGACTTTGTATCCCTTGAGATAATTTATAACGACATCAACCTCGAGTGTCCTTGCTGATATTTGAAGATCACACAATTGACCTCGAATGACTTTGAGCTTGTCTTGGAACTTTTAGTGTGACGTCACATCACCTTCAGAAATATATTGTGGCGGTGGTGGGGGTGGTGGATATAAAAGGTTTAATAATACAGAGAACAGTTGTTGTCTTGTTGTCTAGTAAGCAAGGTATATTTTGATTTAAGCATCTTATTACATACCATAATGTTTTACCAGTGTGAAAAGTGCGGCAAAGCATTTACGCGTACTTACAACATGCGTCGCCATCAAATGGAGGCATGTCCAATGAAAAACGTAGAAAAGGGACCAGCTGGCAAACGTGCAACAGTAGATTCGGGCACCTCGACATTGAGTATGCACACTTGCACATCATGTAATGTAAACATTCCAACAAATCAGATTGTTCGACACGAAAGAACACTCCAACACAGAAATAATTCAGTTATTCCATTTTCCTCCAATGTCCAGCTAATTCAGAGTGCATTCAAATGCAGAATAGCTAGTTACCGAGTATACCCAAACAATGACCATATTAACTACACATTGTTTTTCAATGATGTTAAAAACAATGTGATGGATTTGTTGGGTAACATGCTAACAAGTCACGGTGTCATTAAAGTCAATATGGAAGTATTTGGTTTATATCTACTGCCATCATCTGAAGTGTACAGTGAAAAATCATTCAATACGCCAAACCAAATAATAGATGTGTCTTCAGATTTGGAGTCTATGTTCGAATGGTTTATTGGGAAAATGATGTTGCAGACAACAGAATTCCAGGAAAAAGATTCAGGTAGGTTGACTAATGGAAACATGTAATTTTTGCCATCGTGAAACATATACATATACATGCAACCATTATTTTTAATTACATCACATAATAATGTATTCGTTTAATTTCAGGTTGGGCATTACAGAAAATCACTTATTTGGAAGTTAATGTGAATAAATTGAGTCCTATTGGGGGTTCGTCATATATTAAGCTACCATATTTCATAGAGAAAAAGATGGCCGTTATCAATGTGAAGAACCAAGATCAGTGTTGTTTTATGTGGGCTGTAACATCTGCACTGTGTCCTGTTAGAGCATTCCCCGATCAAATCTCATCATACCCACATTTTTCCACATTATTCAACACAGCAGGTATGAATTTTCCTGTAAAGTTATGTGATATTAAACATTTTGAAGAATCGAATAATATATCTATTAATGTCTACGGTCTCGAAAGCAAATTTGAAAAGAATAAACTGATTTGGGAAGTTGTTGGTCCATTACGGTATGCCCCCAAGAAATTGAATATACATATTAATTTACTGATGGTAACCAAAGATTGTGATAATAATGATGGTGATCATAGATGTGAATCAGCATGTGTACAGACACATTATTGTTGGATCAAAAATTTGTCTCGACTAGTTTCCAATCAGATAAATTCTCATGAACACAAAATTTATTTTTGTGATGGATGTTTATTGTATTTTCACACAGCAAGATCTTTGGCTATGCATCAGAGTCACGATTGTAATCATGTATATACAACAATACCAACAGTGAACCATAAACTTGACAAATTTGGTAAACACGTTCCGGAAAATATTTTAAAATTTGAACATTTTGAAAAACAATTGAGGGTGCCATTTGTTGTTTATGCAGATTTTGAATCAATTCTGAAACCGGTTGCTAATACAGAACCAGATCCAAGAAAATCTTATACATTAAAAAGTGTCAAACATGAACCTCACTCCTTCGCATATTTAATTAAATGCTCTCTTGACGATTCTCTTTCCAAGTTTGAGCTATATCGAGGTCATGACGCTGCAAAAGAGTTTGTGTCTCGCCTAGAAATTGATTTAAGGGGGTTATATAACACCTATTTAAAGGATTTTAAACCAATGATTCCCTTGAATAATGAGGAGATGATTCAATTTAGAAATAGTAAAGTTTGTAACATTTGTGAACAACCGTTTGAAGACGGTGATGAGAAAAAAGTTCGCGACCATTGTCACCTTACCGGGAAATTTAGGGGTGCAGCCCATGGAATATGTAACGTTAATTACAAGTTGCCCAATTTTGTTCCAATAGTATTTCATAATTTGAGCGGGTATGATTGTCATATGTTTATAAAAGAGTTATGTAGGTATGGGGACAAAATTGATGTTATAGCTCAAAGCAAAGAAAAGTATGTTGCATTCACAAAGAGCATCTATATGCATGATTATGTTGACAAAAATGGGGCTTTGAAAAAGAAGTATTTAAAGTTACGATTTATAGATAGTTTTAAATTTTTATCATCGTCTTTGGCAAATTTAGGAAGTGGTTTATCCAATGATCATTTTAGGGAAACAAAAAAACATTTCTCCGATAATGAAAAATTTGATCTGATGCGTCAAAAGGGTGTATTTCCATACAGTTTCATCACCGATTTAAAAAAGATGGCTAATCCAATTCTTCCAACAAAAAATGAATTTTATGATGAACTAAATGGGGAACACATTTCTGACGCAGATTATGAGAGAGCTACACGAGTTTGGCGCGTATTTAATTGTAAGAATCTTGGTGAATATTCAGATTTGTATTTAAAATCTGACATCCTCCTTTTATGCGATGTATTTGAAAATTTTCGTGATCAATCATTGGCAACATATAAATTAGATCCTATTCAATACTACACTTTACCAAGTTTGTCGTTTGATTGTATGTTGCGCATGACCAAGGTGGAGCTAGAGTTGTTGACAGATATTGATATGATTCACTTTTTTAAAAATGGCATTCGCGGCGGAATAAGTCAGTGTACTGAGAGGAAGCATATCGCCAATAATAAATTTATTCCAAATTATGATCCATCAGAACCATCATCTTTTATAATGTATTTGGATGCCACGAATTTGTATGGCCATAGTATGTCACAATCATTACCATTTCGTGGGTTTAGATGGTTGTCTGAGCAAGAAAAATTAGATCTCAATATATTGGATATCGCAGATGATAATAAACACGGTTATGTTCTAGAAGTTGACATACATTATCCTCAAGACCTACATGATAAACATTCAGATCTTCCATTTTTAGTTGAAAGTTTTTTACCGCCAACCGGAGAATCTAAATTAAAAAAATTAATTCCTAATTTAAATGAAAAAAGAAAATATGTAGTTCATTATCGAACGTTGAAACAAGCTATTCGAAATGGTTTGATAGTGACACAAACACATAGAGTATTGATATTTGAACAATCACCGTGGTTGAAAAAATATATCGACTTTAATACCGAACTAAGAAATAAGTCAAAAACAAAATTTAATAAAGGCCTTTTTAAGACGTATAATAATTCGGTTTTTGGGAAGACCATGGAGAATGTTGAAAATCGTAAAGACATAAAATTGGTGACCCATTGGGAGAATATTAGAAAGAAATTGGGCGCGAAGGCGTTAATAGCTCGCCCCAATTTTAAAACGTCCTCTATTTTTACCGAAGATCTGGTCGCGATTCACATGGGTAGACTAAAAATACTTTATGATAAGCCGTTATATATTGGGTTTTCAATATTGGACATATCAAAAACCGTCATTTATGATTTCTTTTATAACTTTATTAAAGCCAAATTCGGTGAAAATGCTTCCTTATTGTACACTGATACAGATTCTCTAATATTGAAAGTATATACGGAAAACTTTTACCAGTTTATTGTTGAACACCCCGATAAATTCGATACATCAAATTATAGCATTGACAACATTTATAATATTAGGAAAAGTGAATCAGTAGTAGGTAGAATGAAAGACGAGTTTCAGGGTGACCCCATAAAGTGTTTCTATGGCACCGGTGCTAAAGCCTATTACGTCAGTTCAATAAGCAATGAAATTAAAAAAGCGAAGGGTGTAAAAAAGGCTGTAATCGATAAGCAACTTAATATTGAGGATTATAGAAAAGTTTTAGAGCGCGGGGGATTAATATTTCGAAAAATGAAAACTTTCAAGAGCGAATTGCATGACGTTTATACTGAAATTGTAAATAAAGTCGCACTTTCTCACGCAGATGATAAGCGTTATGTGATTCCAACAACAACTAAAACTCTGCCTTGGGGTCATAGCGACATAGAATTTTATAAATCAGACCCAGATGAAAATTTAAAACTGTGCATTGCTGAAAATTTACTTAGAGACGATAGCACTGACTATATCTAAGATGTGAATGTATAATGTATTTTAACACATGTTTTTGTAAATTATCTATGTGATAAAACTTTGTTTCAATAAAATATTGTTTCAAAATTGTATGTGACTTTAATTGATATTAAACTATTTTCCACACCACCGAATGGGGTTGGGTTATTTGTGCATTTTTATCCTGGTTTGGTAAAAAGTTGTTTAAAATAGGAAATGCAAGATTAAGAAATGAATTACAGTCAGGTAAAGTTATATTATTAAAAAAAGAATGTAAAGAGCTTCCGGTCGGGCTTATTCTTTAATAAGTATCACTAAAGAATAAACCCTTAACGGGGCTGCCAGGCGTGAACTGAGCTCTTTGTCGCACCCCATTCGTTTTTTAAGGGAAACGAAATTTCAAACGAAAAACCCAGGTAAAAACAGAATTTAGATCTAGAGACTCAAATCCTCTTTTTCCGCTCTCGATCTCGAGTGGTTGCACAATATGCAAACCCCCGTGTGGACGAAAACGTATAGTTTTCCACGACAGTTTGCACACTTAAGGTCCGACTGTACAAATCCCATTGGCACTTTGTCATGCCTCTGATGACGCGATGCTTTTGGCTTTGGACGCGCCATGCCACTGTAGCACTCCTCACATAATAAAGCACCGCCAGGCAGGCTGACGTAGCTTATAGTGCGGCAATACGTTGGTGCGGCAATGTTTCCACAGAAACGAAGTACAGCTTGACGCCCGTCAAGCTGAAACGAATCCATTTCTAGGAATTCGTCGACAACAATACCTTCATCAGCCATGTTAATACTTATGGAGTTTTTCAAAGTATGAGTTTAACTCTCAAATGCGGTGCTATTTATTTCATTTCTATAAATGAGGAGTACTCATAGCGCATGTCCTTCACATGAACCCATAAAAATCTCAAAATGTGGCAACAGTGGTTTTAAAATGTGTTGAGTTAATGTATATGATTGTAGACAATTTTAAAGTGTGGCAACAGAGGATTTTATTATTTTCAATTTTCTTTATGCTATTTGACGGAAATAAATTTATTCCTCAGATTTTAAATTCCACGATTCATAGAACAGCAACAGTGTTAAGGTGTCCAAATCAGCTTCAATCTCCCGCATCTTACTTCGCCAAGCACTATATTCCATATGCCCACCCTGCCGTAACCTACAATAAACGGTGCCTTGATGTAACACATTGACAATTGCAGCGCATGTTTCGCCGAGATCGGGGTAGTTAACAGCATGTTGTCGATACATCTGAATGCATCGCAAAAGATTGTTCAGAATGCTGCAAACGTTGCACATGTTAATGCCTTGTCGAGAAATATTGCAAGATCTAGGAGGAGGTCGCATTATATAGCATGACTTGTAGTATTAAATAAGGAAAGGGCATATCATCATATTTTTACAAGAACACATTACATATAGTTCACAATGTGGTGACATTGAAATACCCTTGTGACGTATTTTATATTGCGTATGGGTAACTAAAATAATCTCGAAAACATTATGCTAACACGGCAATGTCAACTTGAATTGTTCTAGAAAATATCTTGTGATAGAATGGAAGACGTGAAGCAGCAAAGTCACCTTGATATGGCCTAGTAAATATGTTGTAGTAGAATGGATGGGGGTGAAGCGGTAGCAAAGACACCTTGAAACTTTCGACTGCGTGTGTTGCGACAAAGCAATTAAAGTTTTTAGTGGTGGTGGTAGTAGGATGGGAAGGGATGAAGGGAATAAAAAGGCTTGTTTCTTAAACATTGAGATAGTTCTTCGTTTGCACTTTGAACGTTCTAGTGTTTTTATACGCCAAATTTAAAATGTCTTACTATATGGGTGAAGAAACGCAGGAAGCCGTAGTTGCTGATCTCCACAATGACGATGGAATGGAGAAAATTATGATGGAGTTGGATTGCTATGATGTCGAACGAGTAGCCTCATCATCTGCACAAGCCGAACAACCAGCTTCTTCTGCTGCGAAATGTGTGGTGCTGCAAAATGTTAAATTAGCGCCTGCAAGAATCACGAAGCGGCCACGTCGGAGTTCAACGCTATAGAATCTGCTGACCGACAACGGTGAGGTGGGAGTACCCAAAAGGAAGCATAGAAGAAACACACCAACCGCAACAACCGCTCCGACGCTGGAAAGCATCGCAACCACCACAACTGCGACGACGTCGGCATTACTTCAAGCATATAATGATGATGTGCCCCAAGCCAAGTCACCGCCACCACCGACATGGTTGAATGATTTCAAAGGGGAACGAAGAAACGTGATGCTGGAAACATATAGGTTGAAGCGGACAGTTCTGAAGGAGTTGGGTGAGCATGAAAAAATAATAGCAGACACAGAAGTACAGATAGCTTTGCTGCAAAATGATCTGGCGGTGCAAAGGATGATGGCCGAGGAGTGCAGAATCCAGTTGGGCCATTTTTCCAATATTTAGATATAGGGGTAGTTTTAGTTATTTAGTTTA
>JAEQML010062349.1:0-24515 GCA_016904865.1 Pissodes strobi | reverse complement strand
AAATTAAATTTATAGCCACATGACTAGCCCAACGCAGTGTAATTAAATATTAAAATTGTATTTTCAGCGTTAATAGAACCAAATTAATTCATAACACCATTGAAGCAACAAAATGTACGACCATGTTGAAAATTATTTATATAAATATCGTTTTACTCGAATTTATTAAGCGCATTATATCATTATAAGTTCATAGTTTTAAAATAAAACATAACAACGTTTTGAATATTAGTTGTGTTATAGAATTGCTTTTCCCATCAGCACATTTTATTATAATTGTTTGAAATTATTACGCATTTTTATAGGTGAACAATTCGATTAAAACGTGAGAAACTATGTATTTTTTCAATACCCAGATATAAAATCTCACCGAGACCTGGTTTGATATTGACTATAATGACTGCGTCAATAAAAATCATTTCCTTACAATCAGCTGTTAACTATATCAATTAAATTAACCCAGAGATTAAGTAAGTGCTAGTTACAGAACAGGCAGCAAGAAAGTGAGTGTTCGATAAGCAAGCATGCTTTGAGTGATATGATCAGAGACGTCACATAATTATTAATCTATTGATGAGATAAATATGATAAACCATTTCTCGGGGGAATTACGGGTTATGAATACTGAAGTGGATAATAATTGTCTCTGACAACCTGTTGAATAAAAGGTTAGTACGGATTAAATAAATATGTCCGGAAGTGGGTAGTTAAGATAACAACTATTGATCAGTCAAACTGCGGATTTTACTGATTAATAATTGTCAAAGAACGACTCTATAAGTCTTAAAAAATTTAAACTATTACATAAAGTTTGAATTTTTTTATAGTCATCGAAATGAGCGTTTAACATGAATTTTCGTATTATTAAAACTATTTTTTTAACGCAGATCTTCAGATAATTGCGATTTAAAAATTAACAAATTAAGATAGGAAACTGCGGCTTACACTAGTCAATAGTGAAAGAACAACTCTACAAATTCTAAAAAATTGAAACCATTACATGTAGTTTAAATTTATTTTATAGTCTTCGCGCTTAACAAAAATTTACATATTTTTAAAATTAATCAATTTAGATAAGACACTGCGGTTTTCACTGATCAATAGTGAAAGAACAACTATATAAATCCTGAATATCTTAACTGATTGTAAGAAGTTTAATTTTTTACAAAAAAATCAGTTGTTAGTCATGTATATTTGCGGTGGAGCTACTCGTCATTAAGGCGTAAATGTTGCCTGATTAAGATTAACAGGGGATAAAAGTCACCAGAAGTTATTTTTTTCAAGAGTAAATGAGCAAAAAGACAGCGAAATACGGCTTTTCAAAAATATATGACTGGAAATATATACAACTGGTACTTTAAAACAACTAAAGGTAAACGGCGCTTAAAAATACACATAGAAATAACCATATAATATAAAGTAATAATAACACACAATTGATAAAATAAAAATAGCAATAATTGAGAAATATATAGGAAAAAACAACAGCCAAATTGAAAAAAGTAAAATTGAGATTTGCTCTAAAATTAAAATAGTCTCTATATTATTTGTTCAAATTAATATTTTGGCACGTAAAATCCATCGGCAATTTTGGTTAAATTTTTGAAGTGGAAACTTTTTCCTGAGTAGTGAATAAACCTTATCCGTCACACTCAGATATGTGACGCTCATTCAGGTGAAGTCGGCTCGAGTCATTTTGCTAAATTTCGCGCTGCCGAAAAAACTAGAAAAATTTAAGGAAATTTTCTGAACACGTACCTTTTGACGGTTTTTCTAATTTTGCTGAAATTAGCGAGAATTTTTTGAAAAATTAATTAATTTGGATTATTCGCCGAAAAACTCTCGAGAATCAAAAAACCGGGAAGACAGTTCGATAGGGAATTTTTACGAGAGAAACTCTTTAAATGCCCCTCTATTCCGAAAATGTTGGGAAAATAGACTTTTCAGCGAAAATGTAGACATCGATTTTTAAGTAATAAAATTAAGGTTTTTATTTTTTTCTTGAAAATAATTTTTTTTACAAAAGCCAATTCCTTGAAAAAAACAACTGTATTAGAAGGTCCTTTGGAAATGATGATTCCTTTTATACAGGGTGAGCTAGTTGAATTTAAATTTTCCGACATTTCGAGTTTTGACATGACGCGTCGTCACTTTATAGTTTATTACTAAAAAACCGAATAATCTAGAGCAACAAAGCTTTGGTATATTAAAGCAGGGGGATACGAGCAGAACATACCAAAAAATCGCATCGATCCGATTGATAATGCCGAATTTTAGTAGTAATAAATAATAAATAATTTATTTAATTTATTAATACTGCTTTTCATAGAAATAGTATATATTGATAAGCATGTACCTGAAGGAAGAACAGCCTAGAAAAAAAGTATATATACATTTCATAAATTTTACCTAAAATTCAAATGTGAGTGAAATAAAAATATTTGAGTGAGCTTAATTTATTTTTTTTTAACATATTCATTTAGTTAGATCGAGTAAATAATAGAAAAAAAAAACGAATTTACATGCAAATAAATAAGAAATAATATTACTGTAGAAAATGATGCCAAAAAGTAGAAATTTAAGGCTTTAGAAGTAATTTTTAAAGTGCGAAAAGCTAAAATTTTTTTGCAACAACGATGTAAGTACAGGGCCGCTGCTGTGGCTGCTCAACATTGATGGTTTCATCTGAGTTGCTTCGTCGCCGGTAGTTAATACATCCCCAATATATAGTTTTCACTTTGTACCCAATGGTCATGATGATGATGCTGCCATAAGTTGAAGTTTGTTTGGGTTATCAACTTTTTCTCAAATTTTTCAAAATAGTGGTACGAAAGTACAAATTAAACCTTTTAGGTGAAGAGAAGGACCCAAACAAACTTCAACTTATGGCAGCAGAACTATCATCATCATCATCATCATCATGGCCATTGAGTACAAAAAGAAAACCAGATACTGGAGACCTATTGACGATGATGAAATCATCAATGTTGAACAGAAACAGCAGCAGTAGCATTGGGTACTTAATAGAAATAATATATGGCGTTTCTTAAAAAATATCATCCAAATAAAACACATGATTGAATTCTCATCATCTATTTTATTTTATGGGACGACCCATGTTTTTACCACTTTAAAAATTAGTTCTTCTACCCAACGATGGCTTGGAATCCGACGTTTTGTCTTCATGGGGTCATCATCAACTTTTTTAAATACTAACTTCATTATTTTTAAATCGTTTTTTAGAAAATATTGACATTATTAATATGAATATGTTAATAATTAATTACGTGTTTTTATTCTTTTTTTTTTAATTTATTTTTATTTTTTTATGGGCGTTTGACATAAATGTACATATTTTTAAAAATATTTTTTTGCAGATCTGTGGACAATTGCCATTTAGAGATTAACCAATTTAGATAGAAAACTGCGGTTTTCACTAGTGCAAGAACAATTCTATTAATTCTAAGAATAATATACCATTATATAAAGCTTCACTTTTTTTATAGACGTGAAATGCACGTTTAACAAGAATTTACTATTCTTTTTGCAGATCTGCGTTTCTTGGATGATTCGATCTCTTAAGAAATTGAAAAGCCATAGAAGCAGTGCTGATGGTATTCCGTATGCTGTCAATTTGCTTAACAACCCGTCATGCCACCCATATCAGTTTCTTTGGATATGAGCACGAGGTTCGTCGTAGCTCTCGATGGCTTTGGTCCACAGGTATGTCAAGTAAGGAGGTCTCCCGTTGATCTGTGCTTGCGGAACCATTTACTGGCGATCGCTGATGATGCCTGCCGATTCAAGGTATTTTAAGAGTTGTTCGTTGATCAGTTTCTCCATAACTTTCGACATGATGAAAACTAAGGCAATTGGACGGTAGTTATTTGAAATCGTTTTTTATCATTCTTCGGGCTTGGTTTGCACCTGAGCGCATTTCCAACTAGAAACCAAAAGAAAATTGTATACTCAAGCTTTGCGAAAACTGCCATCATCATTCTTCTTAGTGTAATGTCTCCTGATTTCAAATAGGCCTATACCAGTATTTAAAATACATATAGAAATTCTCGCAAGTAGTCAATAAGGAAGCGTACCTCGAATAAGAACTTGAACTAACTCGGCTAACAGTACCATATGCCCATATGCGTTTGGGGGGCAATTGAATGCCAGTAGTAGTATACATTACGTTTGTCATAGGCGTAACTGTAAGACCTATGTAATTTTGCACGTATTTTTTGAATACATGTTTATTATTTATTACATTTAATTGGTATTCAGTCCCTTCTATTTTGTTAATATGTGAAATGACCTGAAATAATTCTAAAATTTCTTGTCGAGCACTATCGGGTACCAAATTATTCATTTATTAATAGATTAGGTAACTGTAAGGTGCGTAATTTTGCACTTATTTTTGAAGTAAAAGCATCTATGTTTTTGAACTTTCCTCTTATTGCATTATCCTGAATTAGGTAAGCTATATGGCTTTGATTACTGATTACAATGAAGTATCCTCCTGATAACTACAACCTTACCTTAATTTGCTATTAATAGATAATATCGGAAGTTCTTGACGCTTTATTCGTATGCCCATGTCTATCGTAATGTGCAGAACTAGCAAGACTTTATCCTAAATACTTTTTAAGTTGACGAAACTAATTATTGTACGAACATTTTCTATATATGTTTATTGATTAGTCAAATAATAAAGAATGAATAAATAACATCACTCCAGAATCACACAACCAATGAGGACACAACAATTATCTTAGCCACTAAAAAATAGAACATTGTTAAACCTGCAATTATTGAGTAATAATTACATATAAAATATCATATAATTTAAATATAAAATTAAACTTTGCCTGTTACAAAATATAAATAACTCATGTACCCTGATATCATCGGCTTTCATCATAGTTTGTTTGCATAGAGAGGAAGGAATATGCCCTAAAAGTACTTATTACTTTCCAACGAATATGCCCAATAATATTTACCAAACTTCAGAAGTTAGAGATTATATTTTCTTTGATAATTCTTATCCTTTATACCTACTAATAAATCCTTTGTAGAGGGAAAATGAATGAAAAACCCTTAGTAAAATCTCGGTTAAAATATTCAAATATCCTTTGTCGAAAGGTTATATACGGAGGTATATGCAAAATCATTTAAATCATGGTAAATCGCAAAGCCCAATATGATCCAAGATTTAGATCGCATCTTGTATGCAAAACCAGGCCAAATGCAATAAAACTCTGTTATAAATTTCGGTAGAATGCAAGAGTGGGTAAATACAGCGGTAAAGTCCGATTTGGATGAGCATATATACGTGTTTGTATGAGCTTTCTTGAACTAGAGTTACGCCTTAGCCTTGGAGGGAAAACAACTTCGTAGTTTACATGTAAACTATATTTTAAGGAACTAATAATGGTGCTTTTGCAATTAGAGCGCAAAAGTAATTACGTCGTATGTGTTCTTTTAGTTTCACGGATGGGAGAAAATATAATCTCCAAGGAGTAATGAAACGTTCTCATATTTCATCCGAATTGCTAAAATTTAAGAGAAACCCCCAAGTAATTAGGGTGCAGTTGGACAGAAACTATATAATATCTACAGTACGGAAAGAGGCAATAAAGACAATGTAGAAAATCGGGATTAAAAGGTAGAACGCTTCCGAACGAGCAATTTAGGTTTCAATGATCGGA
Organism: Pissodes strobi; assembly: GCA_016904865.1. Taxonomy (NCBI): domain Eukaryota; kingdom Metazoa; phylum Arthropoda; class Insecta; order Coleoptera; family Curculionidae; genus Pissodes; species Pissodes strobi. The sequence continues at coordinate 18,813 of JAEQML010062349.1, read as the reverse complement.
GATAGCCAGTTATAGAGCAAGAACAATACTAAGGCAAGAGGTAAAGTTCCTGAAAGCTCCCTTACCAACAACGAAAATAATTAATTTGCAGATTTTTCATACATGCCCTTTTAAGTATATCAGGCATTTGATAAGATTTAATCATAATAACAATACTTTTGGGAGAAGTAGAAATAAATCAACCAAATTCTGGAATGTTCTACTTATGCGTATCAAAAACTGCTGCCCCCTTCCATAGCGTGCTAACTATACATACATAAGTCTTTCTGAACCTTTTCTGGAGCATAAATTCTGATTTGATATTTGCACTCCCTGTTCTTTTTTTTAGCTTTTTGTGTTCTTGCATTATTCTCGCACCTGTCACCGATTTCAATTTACTTGCAAAATAGGCATCGATGCAAAAGTATGGACGATATAATTAATCTGAATCTGTTTATAACAATTATGTTTTTTGCTTGACGTCTCTGGCTGTTTAATGATGGTTGAATATACACATGAAGAATATGCATTTAATTAATCGACTTGCCAATGGTAATTCTTGTGAGGCCAGACGTCTCTATGAACAGAGAAATCCAAATCAAATACTACCAGATCCACGGAAATTCAAGAAATTCACTCATTTAGCAGGAGCAAATAGAACGCTTAGTACTTCCGAAGTGAAGAAAGCAGTCCTGAATGCAGTAGAAAATACCGTTACGAGAGAAATTGAAGCAATACTTAACATTTCATTTGTGCTTGTCTGAACAATTTTGGTAGAAGACTCACTGCATCCTTATCACATCAAAAGCAAAGGGTCCAACACTTGTCCCACTTGACTTTTCACTACGTTTAAGTTTTTGCCAATGATTTCTACAAATGCTAGCCTCAAATCCGTTATTTGGAAACATGATTTTATTTAGCGATGAAGAAAATTTCTTAAGAAATGTCATCAATAATTTTTACAACAATCATCTTTGGGCAGGAGAAAATCCACAATCGGTACGCGAACCTGATTTCCAGAAGCGATTGTCAGTAAATGTGTGGCATTATTGGAGGTTTTTTGACGTTATTGAACGGAAATCGCTATCACCAATTTATCGAAACGGACCTCGCAGTGCTCATAGAACGGGTTCCAATTCAATTCAGAAATCAAATAAGGTTCATGTATGATGGAGTTCCTAAACCAAACTTTTAAGAACTGTTGGATAGGTCGATGAGGACCTCAGCCATGACCCCAGAACTGAATAGTTTAGATTTCTTTTTCTGGGAGTACCTAAAACATTAGAAGAGGATTTGAGAAATATAATGATAGCTTCATACGGCATTTGACAGTCCATGAAGCGAAGACTTGATTAGCAAGAGGCCGACATTTTCAACAGTCTATATATATATATATATATATATATATATACATATATATTATAAAATTTGAAGAAAAGGCAGAACAAACAGTGCAAACAGGGTGCTCCAAATAAAGTTCCCTAAAGTAAAATGGAAGGTGATCAAAACATATGTAACGGCCGACGATTTTGACAACTTGTCGTAGAGATTCTTTAAGCTAATTAGTGTACCAAATTTAAAATAATTATCTCAAGACATACGGATGAAAAACGCAAAATATGAGACGCGTATTTTGACCACTGCAAAAAAATTGAAACCTCGTATAATCAATTAGGCTGTTCAGGATTTATAGAGCCGTTCTTTCACTATTAATCAGTGAAAACCGCAGTTTCCTATCTTAATTATTTAATTTTTAAATTGCAATTATCCGATGATCTACGAAAATAGTTATTTTCCTAACTAGTGCGGAAAGTCATACTTTTCCGCACGCGATTGCAGTTTGCCGAACGACGCGCAGCGGAGTTCGGCAAGCAGTCGAGTGAGGAAAAGAGACTTTCCGCATGAGTTAGGAACAAAATTTTTTCTACAAGCACCTAAATCAAAAATTGAACCGTCTATTTTGTTTTATTTGGGCAAATAGAATAGTTATTTTTATTCGCTTGAGAAACATAGATTTTTTAGACAAGATTTTATTTAAAAAGCATAAAACAATAACAATTTAATAGCAGTTATTGATATTTATGATACTGGGTGTCCCAAATTTGTAGCTATATTTCTTTTGTATAATAATTCTTTAATAATTATGATTAGTTTTCCGCTTTGTTACAACGAACATGACGTGTTCCCCTAAATTTGGTATTATCAATATAGAAGTTACTGTGTGACAAATTTGATATTTAATTTGATATTTTTACTTTTCCACACTAGTGCGGAAAAGTAGTGCGGAAAAGTACTTTTCTGCACTAGTGCGGAAAAGTGGCACTTTCTAAACTAAATTAAGTGCGGAAAAGTGAACTTTTCCGCACGCAAGTAGAAAAAAGTAGTTTTAAAAATATGTAAATTTTTGTTAAACGCGAATTTCAATGAACATATCTCGAAGGAATTTAAAATCAATGCCGGAGTTCCTCAAGGGTGTATACTATCTCCCACACTGTTCCTGCTCTATATTAACGATCTCTTAGATAGGACAAACAAATCTATTTACAGCTTTGCAGACGACAGCACTCTTATATCCTCATTCATGTCGCAGAATCCAATGACCGATGCACGTTCCCAACGCGAGCAAGAAGATCGGATTGCTGCCATCAATGAGGATATGAATGCCATCGTGGAATAGGGCGGGAAAAACCATGTCCAGTTAACGCAGGAAAAATTCAAGCACCAGTCTTCTCATAAAAAGCAAACACCATAGGACCTCATTTATCAATGACAGGACAAACACTGACTCTGGGTTCATCTATAAGCTTCCTGGGCATCAATGTAGAGTAATCTCGTCACCAAGATCGCCATGGAAGCAGCACAAAAGCTAGGAACACTCTATAGGGCAAAAAAGTTGTATACACCTCATCAGCTCTTACTGCTCTATAAGGCCCAGATAAGACCATCTCTGGAATACTGCTCCCATGTGTGGAGCTCAGCGCCCAAACACTTGCTCAAGTTATTGAACTACATTCAGAGTAGAGCAGTCTGTGGATGATCTAGCCTTGAACCTCGAAGAAAGTGGCGCGGGCGGACCTATCTCTTTACTATTGATATTATTACGGAAGGTGTTCGAACGAGCTGGCACTTATGATTCCGCACAAAGTTGTGCCAAATAGAAATACTCATCAGACACAAACTGCTCATCAACATTCGATTCAGTAAGGACGTCGCTGTTGCGGGACTTCTCTGTCTGGAGAGCTGCCTCGCTCTGAAATGGACTTCCGAGTAAGGTGTTTCCCGAAAACTACAACCTACAGCGTTTCAAATTCAATATCCACCGTCAACTCCGCACGCGCAACGCTCGTTGACTGGAATGGGATTTTCCTTTTGTGTGTATGCCGAACATAAAAAAAGATCGGAGTATCAGAAAATGCAGAAACAAGGAAGATAATACACAAGATAGTCAAAAAGATAAATCACAAAATAGTCAAGAAGACAATACATAAGATAATCAAAAAGACACTGTTAGTACCAGCACAACTAAAAATTTCGACCACCTCGCACAACAGCCCAAACAAAAACGAACAAACCGACGCTTAAAGAAAATTGAAACAAGAGGGAAACAATAATGTTAAATCAGACAGCATAAACAGGAAAGTGTCCTTTTTTTAAAGAATATATCTACTCTGTTTAACAGGTCCTTTTCTAGCCAGAGGCATCCACGTCAACTAATAAAAGAACACGTCAGGAGAAACATCTGTTATAACATCACAAGCGTGGAGAGATTTTAAATGTAAGAAAAAAAATAAAAGAAAACTTGAGGAACTAGAACGAAGAAAATTAAAAAGGGACGAAAACGAAATGCAGAAAACTGAGGAAAAGTAAAAACATTTGAACCATAGACGTCATCTGAAGAGGAGTGGGAACAAAATCAAGGTATTTCTGTTGAAACAAAATCAAGGTATTTCTGTTGATGTGGACTTTTTGAGAAAAACAAAGATTTTTGTGACATATGTTGAAAGTCTATCTATTGGAGATCACGTTTTACTAAAATTTGTTGGAGATAAACGTTACGTGACATCACATAGATATGCGTGTATGATACAGATATTATTTGATGATAATAAGCTTGAAGTAATGTCTCTCAAACTATTAAACAACGAAGATGAAAGTATTTTCAGAACTGACGAAAATATCATATCTACAGTTAATCAAAGTGCTTTATTCTGAAAACTACCCTCTCCACTCCAGCTATAGTTATATGCGAAAGTAGGCTCAAATTTAGTTAAAAAAATTTGTTGATGTTTATGAGGCTTCATGACTACAAAATAACAAGTTATTTGCATTATTTCTAATATCCTTTGGATCTTTTATTTTTAAGTTTCCTATTTATGATTTTTATTATTATAATTTTGTAAATGGAAATTTTAGAATTAAGTTTTGTTCCTATATTTTTGAATGCTATAATATTTAAGTACCTATCTAATTAATAATAAATGCATAATCCTAAAGCAGTTGTTATCTACGGTTATTTTTTATTTTGTTAGTGTCAATAACTGGGTATGAATAATTGGACGGGTCAATTATTGGTCTTTTTACTGCTATTTATTTTTTTCTATTTATCTGTATTTAATTGTACTTATTGCTGCTAAAAATTTTAGGTGTATCTGTCATTCCTGCTTAGGAATTGAAGTTGAAGGCTCGGTTGAAGGGTTGAAGATGAAATCAAAAGTTGTCCCCCTAAAACCAATAGTCGACGGGTCCGAGCTTTTCTCCAGATTTTCATCCTGTTCATATCGAGTGTATTAAACTTTCCGGAGAAACGCCAAAGAGCTTGTTTTCAGTCATATTTTATCTCTAAATAGCGAATACATGGGAATTTTCTCTCAATTCTCCTATGGATTTTAAAAAATTAAGTAAAACTCCTAATTTATTCATAGCTTTAATGGTATTTTAGAAAAATTAATAAGTCGAGTTTTCTTGAAATTATCTGATGGATGTTTCAAACTTGCCTTAAATTTCGCATCTGATTAAAAAGTTTCTTATTTTTCATGTAAAATTACTCTGTATTTTTAAGTATTACATGGAAAAAATCTGTTATAACTCTAGAAAACTAGGCAGGTAATGTTTCCATCTATTCGAGTTTCAGGGATATTTTCGAAAAAACATTCATTCAACAATCGATTCAATATTTCTGCACAGATTAGCATGTTTGAAAATTAGATTTCTCGTTTTCCATATTTCGAATCAAAAATGATTTATGTAACAATTCGAATTTTTTTCAAAATTCTAATGCATTTTTATGTGTGATGATTATTTGTGTCCAATTGTATATTCGCTTGTTCCTGGTAATCCGATGGTTTGTTTCTACGAAATGGCATCTGTATAAAATATTTAAAATTATTTTAAATATTCTACTAACTTGGCACTTAGAATTGCGGAAAAAATATGCCGAGCGGAAATTATAACAATACACAATAGAGTTGCATATATTTAAATGCAAATAATAAGGCTGATAATCATGAGGAGGAAAACAATACTTTGGAAATTAATTTTATTTTAATCATAAATTGCCTATTTAATAATTAATTTGCCGCGTTTATATTTTTGAGGTGAGCTATATTGCAATCCTATGAAACAGTTTACTGCATGTTATGCTCTAATGAATTGGACAAATAATTATTGGTCACCGGTATCAGGTAAGAAATGAAAATGGGAAGGTGTTAAGTGGTGGTACACACACTCGTGGTAAATATTTGTAATACGTTGAGAAAAATAAGTTTTTTCCTGCTAATTATTTTGGTACGGATGGGTACCTACTTATGTCATTGTTTATTATATAGAAAGTACCTAGTTGCAGCTACGTAGAACGCGGACTTCATAAATTAGTTAGGAAATATAGGCAATTGTCAACTTCGAGGATCTCCTAAGCAGAACGCTCTTTTTGATTTTCATGCACCTCTACAAACATCTAAAATCGCGAAACCGCCTACTCCATGACTTACACCACCTTCAAAAATGATCATTAAAGAGAGAAGTAAGGCCTTATCCAGATAGAGATAAATATAAAACCGACCTATTATGGAATGGATCAAAACTGACTCAATAGAGGTGTTATTGAATGGATACAAATCCTTGCGTAATCTCGTTAACATGGCGGTTAAAATTGAATAAAAACGACTATCTTTAACATTCCTTTAAGAAAAATTCGAGGACAAATTCTGAACATTTTTGGCCCAGGATAAAACAAATCAGGAACAAATTCAAAAAGTTGCCAAGCAATTCTAGCTGAGAAAAGTATAAATAACAATGCTCTTTCTATATTGCTGTGAACGCTCCATTACTGTTGATAACATTTTTCCTGTTTTCTCCACCACAGTCTTATTGCAATTTTCAATACAGGACCACTTGAATCCTGGTTCAAGGGTGTAAATTGCACAATAATTGCAAATTAAATAGCCCTCACAAAGCTTAGAAACTTGAAAATACTGCCCCTCTTGTCAAGAGCGAGAAATCTAAACATGAAAATGATTACGAATACAATTAAAACATAGAATAGCAAAACCTTTATATTTATAGGTTAATTTTGATGTTTTCTTGGAAGAATTCAATGATTTTGCTTAACGAATTAGTTAATGTTTAAGTATCCACTGTCACCTTTAATGCTAAATTAACCTGGAATCTTCATTTAGAACGAAGACTAAAGAAGGCGTACATTTCTTATGAACAGTGCCGCAGGACCATGGGAAAACGTGAGGGATGAAACCCAAGGTCGTAATGTGGATCTATACTGTTATCATAAGGCCGAGGATTGCCTATGGGGCCGTACTTTGGTGGTACAAGAGTCAGATTCCAAACTAACCCAGAGTCGTAATGGGATCTATACTGCTATCATAAGGCCCATGATTGCCTATGGAGCCGTAGTTTGGTGGCCCAAGAGTCAACACAAAACGGCAATACTTAAGCTCAGTCAGGTATAGAGAACTGCCTGCCTAACCATAACGGGAGCTATGAGAACAACCCCAACCAGAGCCATGGAAGTAATGTTGTGCTTACCGCCCCTAGATATTTATTTAAATGAGGTGGTTCTGGCTACATTGCTGAGGCTCAGAGTCATTGGTGTGCAACCCAGCACAGAATGTGGAGAGACTAGACGCCACCTGTGGGAAAGGCAGTCGGAAGACTGCCACTAATGTAAGCCTGCAGTTTTTTTTGACAAACTATATGATGTACAAATAAACCAAATGAGCTTTTAACCGAAGGTGCGGTTAACATATTCGTAGATGGCTCAAAAACCCAGGATGGAGACCGCTGTGGAATTTACTCCCGAAGCTTGCGAATTGAACTCAAATGGTCTATGTAGGGACACGCAATAATAGTTTAGTCTGAACTAGCTACTATAAAGAGATTTTTCGCAGGAATACTCAGGACAAGACTATTAAAATCTACATGGACAGTAGACAAGTACTACTGGCCCTGAAAAGATATAAACTTACAACAGCCAGGTCGGTATTGGAATGCTACAATTCACTGGAGGATGCCGCGCGCAAAAACAGAACTTCTGTGTGCTGGGTTAAAGGACATGCACAGTGCAAAGGTAATAAATTAGCGGATAAATTGGCTAGAAAGACAGCCGGTTTAAACATTATGGGAGCCGGCCCTTCAAACCTACCTATCGCGACGTTGATACATATGACTTTAGGGCAAGATCATGCAAGATGAGATGAAACAACTAACTGTCGACTAGCCAGGGAGATACTTAGGTATCCCAATGAGTCTGCAGCGAAGGCATACCTGGGTGTGGCAAGGAAGAACCTACGACTTATGGGAGGATTCTGACTGGACACTGCTAGCCAAGAGAACATCTCTACACAATGAGATTATGTAAGATACCTCTATGCAGAGGCTGTGAACTGGAGGACGAAACAATAGAGCATCTGCTCTGCGATTGCGACGCTGTTTCGAAACTGCGGGAATCCATTTTGTAAGAACGATGGTCAACCATGGCTTTTCTCAGAACAGCCTCTTCTGGCAACATCGTCACCTTTTTTTAGTCTGGGAGATGGGCTGGACGGATTCGGTGACCTAGGGAGGATGCGCAGATGGTTCAATGGGGCCTAAGTGCCGTGGCCTGTCGAGGCCACCCTCTCACTATTTCTAGATTCCAGATTACAGTATCCCCTGTCAGCGTCAATTTTTAGCAAATACCAAGTATTATAAAAATTAACAGAAACTTAAGCAGCAAGCGCCTTAATTTAGTCCTTTCAGTGATCTGTCTGGAGGAATTAAGATAAGCATGTACCTTCTCACGGACACCCTATTACATAGTACTAAATCAGCCAAAACATTAGCACCAAATCATTTCGACGATGGCTCAGATATCCCTTCTCTGTCCGATGAAGAAGAGCTTGGAGGGATAAGGATTACAGTAAACTTTCTAGTGACGATACTACTAAAATTTGAACTTTACGGGATGAAGAAGAAGAAAGAGAGGATAGTAACCGTTCAGACTATGAAGTAAATGCTGTTGAAACTAAAACGATGATGAACAAAAAGTGAACTTACTGCAACCTGAGTCACCATGGAAGAAAACAAGTTGATAATTTATTGAAAGAAAATATAAAAAAAATTGAAGGGAATTATGGATTGATTGAAAACGATAAAATATCACGGATGCATAACGTCACATTTAAAAGTAAAAGTGTTGATTGGTATAAACCCCTTATTTCCGCTGGGCTTGTGGTAAAAATTCTGCCACTTGTCCTGTTTTTTTCTAAGGTACGTTCCACAATAACTTTTTGAGCAGATGGCAGACACGATTAACTTGTACGCAGCTCACAATAATGTCGCTCTCTGCAAGAAACATTCAAATAAGTAATAGCAAATTTTCAATTCTTTAGAATCCGGATGTAATGGACCTGAAAATGCGGAATTCCACTAATGACAGATAATTTGGGTATCAACAGTTTTTTTATACTTCAGCAAACAATCCTTTTGGTAGACATTAACGCTAGGCCTGAAAGCTACAATTAGAGGTTATGGAAAGCGATGGAAAATTTTATGCGTTAACGAAGAAATGGTGTCTTTTAAAACGAAAATTAGCATCAAACAATACATCCAAAACAAACCAACAAAATGGGGCCTACAAATGTACTAGCTGGTCATACACGAGGTTGTGATCTATTGAGCCCACTTTCTATAAATTTTCGTAAAGGAGATGGAACAATTATGCAGCTGTTGGAATGAATTGTTGAAAGGAATCACGAACTATACTTTGACAACTATTTAAGTTCGTATCATCGAAGAAGTCAATCCTGACTATTGGGACAGTTAGAGTAAACCGTTTTTGTCTTCTAAATTGCACAACTATAAGGTAGGAGATCTTCTGCTATTGCTCTCTTAGCAAGGATGGTATTGTGCTTACCATGGTATGCCAATTAAGCTGTTGCACCTGCACCTAATTTTGTAGGTTTGGGACAAGAACATCAGTCTACTAGATGATCAAAATTAAGAAAATGCATATACAAGTCCAAAGACCTGATGTATTAAAATTATACTACCAAAACATGGAACGAATCTAAGAGTTCTTACTCTAAAGGAGGAGTAGATAGATTAGAATCTTGGCTATTGGGACAGTTAGAGTAAACCATTTTTGTCTTCTAAATTATCCAATGATAAGGATCAAAAAAATAAACGTAGCGGATCTTTTGCTATTGCTCTTAGTAAGAATGGTATTGTGCGTATCAAATAATAGTATGGCAGCAAAGCTCTTGTAACAGCATCCAATTCTGTTGATATCAGACGAGAAGATCAGAAGGAAATGTTATGAATATAAGCTGCTTACCAAAATTTCACGTGGCGACGAAAAAGGCCAACACTAGCAAGACCCACATGTATTGTTCAAAATGTGACGCGCAGTTATGCATTATGAAAGGTCGACATTGTATTGCTAAATTTCATCCAAAATAAGTGTTAGTTTGGGTTAGTTTGGGTCTACATTATTACTATTTATTGTAAATTCTTTAGTAGATTCGGGAAGACATCAAACTGAGCCTTCGACATTTTCTACAGTATTTGGAAGAGGTAATGCAACATTCAAACATTCATTTTAAAAATCCTCTTTACATTGATTTTTCACAAAGGTTTTGAAAGCTATGCGGACCCAATTTATAAAGAAGCACTCCACCGAATTTAGTGTTGAAGATACAGGTTTTCAAACATATGAGACGATATGGGAAATCAACGCACATCTTGCTACTCCCTACTCATGGTTCTCCCGTATGCCAACGTTTTAATTGCGACACGAGGAAAAATACGAGCACGACAAACGTTCCACGAACACAGATTTGTTGATCACACTTGCTTTCTAGCGTGACATTTTTGAAAAGTTGAAAGCGTTGAATCTTTCTCTCCTGGCAACTGACATGTACCGCTTAAATACGGAATATTTCAGCCTGAAGAACAAAATTGGAGAGCAAAATATGCTTGACAAATACTTCCCCTAAGCTAAACATCCACCTGAACGTAGTTCTGCACAAAAATAATCAAAATAAATTTCGACAACATGGACCTAAGAACTATTAAGTTTTAGATAACTCAGCGTGCCAGTTTATATTTACGCGAAGCTGGGTCGCAAAATGCAAGTATCGTGCGAAAATTGACACAAAATAAGAAATGAAGGCGGCCTTGTACAATTTAATTGCAAGATTTCAGAAAATGTGCGTCGAAGTATTTACCTCACCCGTTCCACTAATTACGATTTTGATGAAAATATGCAGTTATCACATATTTATTTTTTGTGTTTTTTGTCTCATTTATAACTTTACTAACTTAACTGTAAGTTCGCTTCCAACCTTACTGGTCTGTACCTTTTTAGTTCTTACTGACAATCCCCAATGCATACCAATGGTATGACTTTACATACTAAGCTAACAGTGCAAATGGTCTGATAATGACTGAAAATGAATAATATTCAGATTAAAATATTAGTAAACATTGTTTTTATTTCTGCTTAACTTATTTGTTTTAAGATTACCTACACGTTTTTTTCTTGGGCAATTTGTAAATTTCCGGCGTATAAATATTTAATCGTTTAAGTTAAGCTGAATCAAAGGGGATCAATCGATGGATCGATAGAACTTTATTTAACTGGACGAGCCTCCTAATAGTAGCGGTAAAATAAATTATTGATACGTCAAAATAATCTTCGCTTCAGCGTTCTAAAAAATGGGAACTTAGTACGATCATTCAATTTCTAAAACGATAGTATCTCGAGAATGAGAAGTTTTATTTCCTAAATAGTGAGTAAAATCCCCTTCGTTCAGAAGCACTTTACATTAAAAAATTGTATTGTAAAATTGTAGTATAAAACATCGCCTAGATGAATCATTTGGCTAACCCAAAATTCAAAGTTCCGCTTGCGCCATAGTAGAGTACTAATTGCACTATCGGCAATTTTAACACCCCAACATGTACATTAACTTATCGTTTTTCACCGTATAGTTTGATGATAACACCCTGTATGTCCGTAGTATGAATAAGCCATAATTCAAACTCAAAAAAATTTATTTCACCCCAGGTAAACAGCAATTTGTGCATTTAAAACGTACTTTAGTTACTCTTCAGAGACAACACCATATTTTTAGGGTCTTGCGAATTGCTGTTAACTAGCTTCGTAGCTCAGTGATGCAAGTCTGCAATACGGCAGCTCGGGATCGATTCCCGTGGCAAGACATGTTTTTTTCATTTTTTAATAACATGAGTAAAAAGTTTTTTTCTTCATTTAGGGCATGCCTTGGGTTAATTTTGGTTAGTTTCTGTTGGTTGCGCTCCCGTAGCGAGCGAAGTGCCATGCATGAAGTGTAATATTAAACATTCTTGTCAACAATGAAATGCGCGCGTAGCTCTGAAGCCCTCTAATGTGGTACGGGCAAGGAAAACATACATAACCGTACTCAATTTAATATGTATTTGTCTCCGTCAATGGTGTGTAAACAATAATATGTCAAATAAAGAAAGACCATGTTTCTACCCTCTTAAGTGCATCCGCGTTCGCACAAATCCCGCTTTACTTTCCCTGCCGCGCCAGTAGGAAAAACTAGGTTTCAGTGCAGTACAATTATTCACTCGTAAAGTATCTACCTAGTCGTAGCCTTAGTTGGCGCCATTTTCTCATTTCGTTTGCACAGATATTTAGAAAATATCTGCTGTACTCTCTTCTCCTTGTCCAAGTTTTGATAAGGAACTCTTTTGAGAGTTTTTACGCATTTTCCCAAAACAGAAACGCGGTAGCGTTCCTCCTATTGATGAAGAATCAAGAAATTAAAATAGCTTAGTTAGACAAATCTGTTCCTGAACTCGACTCAAAAGTTCAAAGTCTTATATCCCTGGTGAAGTTAATTTGACAAAATTGCAGAAGCAAAGTAACAAGGTATTTTGTGTGAACGGAAAAGCAGTCAGTTGAAATGACATAAAATTTGATTAAATTCAGTAAAGAAAGGAGTTCGAATTAAATTCAATTAATCCAGAATTTTGTTAAAAATTACTTCTTTATTAATAATTCACCTAATGTATAGCAATTAGTTTTATGTGTGAACTGATGAATGAATGAAAGTAGTTAGAAAACATTTTATAAATTGATCATATTCAATGCAAATTAAAGCTTGCATTATTAAAGTACGTAATACCTAAAATTAATGTTTCAATTCACACCATATGAATACAATCCCACCGACATATTTTGATACAGTCCACTAATTAAAGTAGTTAATTATAAAATCAATTACCACCCCTCCTTTGTGGTGATAAATGATTTAAAAATTAATTGTGTATACCGATCACTAGTTCCTAAGGTTAACAGGGGCCATCCTAAGGAAAAAAGCCTGCATGAAGAATTCACTTAATGAATCAATAATTTGAAACATGGGCTTGCACTTCCTTTATCCTAGCCAACGCTGGACAGTCGGCAAGAAAATGACAAGACGTCCAAGCATCAACTGCATTTCTAGTCTTACACGATCTGCAGCAGGTACAAATTCCTGTTCAAGCAACAATGTCCTGTTAGGAGCCATGGCACAAACCTCATATCCACGTACTTCAGAGCTAGAAAGACCCTCACCATACAAGACGCTGGGTCGCACAAGGGTAGCCCAGCCTGCCGCATTCTTGGAGCAGTCCGCCATAAATCCTTGGCTTGCACATTTATTGAATTCCTTACGATGGTATTCTAGGATACACTTATTACCGGATCAGGTCCCATTGAACGTATTCCGGAACCCTATTACCTGTTATGCTAGACGATCAGCCTCCTCACTCCCCATGATATTCGAGTGTTCCGGAACCCAAACGAGATAATTGTATTATACACGGCCAAGGCTGTCCCTACATTCAGATACCAGCGCAGAATTAACTCTATCAGACTCAAGAGCTGACAGAGCAGTGGTGCTGTCCGAGCCGATGTTGATAACCTTCCTTCTGAAGCCTCTTAATAGATTCTAATGTCCGCATTTAAGGTTCGCATATATTTCAGCGCTCCTCCGGAACCAGTTTAGAAAAAATTATTGACTCAGTTTGCAAGAAATAAATGTATTACTACCATCAATCCATGCCAATCATGTTGGCTCTTTCCATTTTCTAGATAATCGAGCAGTTGCATGACTCCAGTATGTGGATCGTGTTATTACACTAGGGTGGCTCCAAGTGCTCAATTATCTTCACCACCATTGTAGATGCTTTAGTCAAATTGGAAAGTGCAACTCTATTCAATGTCATATATGTTTGTCGTAGTATTTTTAAAATTACATTCTTCTTCCAATCTTAGATTTGAAGAACTTAGTTTTATAAACCACCCAGCTTCATTTCCGCTCGAATCATCCACTATATCTTGTTGGTAAGTTTTCCCGCATTAAGCGAGTCATCAGCGTTTGATGAAAGATAAGTTTATATTTACAATTTGGTATCTGCTACATGAATAACCAGTACTAGTACTTTTGTCTAGCATGGCGTACTTGTGATGTTAGCCGTTTGCCTTGATTTTGGGTTTATGGTATGCTCGTACTTAGCGGGATTCCAATGAAGGAACAATCTGCAATTTGATTAAATCATGCATCAGTTGTGACTATGTAACACGTGCAATTTCTTATCGCCTTCCACTTTTTTACAAATATAATATCAACCAATACCTCCTAGAGCGTTCTAGATTAATTTTACTCAAATTGAAATTTAATTTTCGGTTCTGAGACAGCCGAGTTACAAAATATTCCTTTACAATCCTTAATTGGCATAGACCAATAAAATTTGGCATGCTTATGGTTGACGTTTCTCAATTAGAAGATAAGCAATAATGAATCTCATCAAAAAAAAATTAATGTGTTTGTGGACCACACACCAGAATTGAAATTTCATCTGCACAAAAGAGAGGCGGAGAGTAGCTCTTAGCACGTTGGTAATATAATGACGCTCGTTTCGAGTTCGATCCCAGCGAAAGGAACTCTTATTTAGTTTAATTTTATTTTTTAAGCTGTCGGCTTAAGGTTAATAGAGTGTGACAAAAAGGCATTATGGAGAAAAGTACTTTTTCACAGCCTTAATCACAAACAATGCAAGCAACTTGATTTTGTCGATTATGATGGGTTTAAGTTACACAAGAGACTTACCGAACTTCATTCATAATGGTATTGGTGCTACTTACCTAGAACAAAAAATAACACATATAAACATAAATATATTACATTATACAATAATATGATACTTTCTGGTATTATTTTTATGGAATTAGCCAAAATTATAAAAAATATTATATATATCAACAGGAAATCAAGTTTTTCAATTATTGCCCAAAAATCTTTGTTTTTATTTTTTTTTCAAAATGCAATTCTTAGCCCAGAGTATTTGGGTTGGTTATGAATAACCTATTTTTTAAATAAAGTCCAAAATCTAGGTAAGGCAGTCGCGAGCCAGCCAATCACGTCTGACTGAATTCTCTGACGGGTAAATGAAGATGTTCATAGCCCTCATCATCTTCTAGAAATATTCTAAATGAGAGCTTTAATAAAGCTTTAAAGAGGTTTAGTGTAAGGGTGGCGCTTTATTGATGTTTTACTTACAGCCAGATACACTAGAAAATCAATTTGCCTTATACAGGTGCTTTAGCAGTACCGACAAAGCCAATTCAAAAAACTTTCTGGCTTTTTAATTAAGTTAGCTTTAAGGAAGCTGTAGAGAAGAAGTTAAATTTCTCCCTTACAGCTAGTTGCCCGCTTTTAGGAAAAAATTCTTAGGGCATAAGTGGTTTATTTAAAACAATAAAGACTTTATTTAGTAAATAACCTTAAAGTTGTCAATTATCCAGAGTAATCTATAACAAAAAAAGATCAATATTATTTAAATCTAGCTGAACAAAACCAAAGAAAAATTGCTAGTTCAAGAGACATATGCAAAACTATTTGAATATTATAATTTTAGCGAGGCAAAAACTATTATGGTTCCTAGAACTTCGTATTTAGAGGAATCAAGAATTTAATGGTAAGGAAGAAAAAATTTAAATGCGAAATCAAATAGAAGCAGAAGATGATGATAAGAAAAAGAGTCAAATAAATGAAGAGGGAAGGAATAGGCTTTAACTAGGATGATCTTAAGTCAAAACATTTAAGGACTGCAAGCTTTTAGAGAGTACCGAACTTCTCTGACTTTGGATTGATTAATCAGCTTTATTAATGTTATTGATACAAAGAATTGGCTAACTGAAGGCAACTTAAAAACGTAATTGCTCTAATAAAGCTACTGTAAGTAGCCTCCTTTCGTCTTTGTGTCTTTCCCATTTTTGTTGATATTGGGCTTTTTGGAACCAGTCTCTTCCAGCTATCATCTATCCATCTTCTTCGTTCGCTATTCATCGTTTCCCTTGTTCGCCATTTTGTCACCTTTGCCGTCTATTTATCGCTGTCCTGTCTCACCACATATCCAATCTAATGCGATTTCAGCTCTCCTATACTTTTCATCACATCAGTCACTCCACTTCTTTTCCTAACTTCCTCCTCATTCCTAATCTTGTTTTTTTTACCGAAATTCCAAGCATTGGCATTGTGTGGTTTTAAGTCGGGTGCTTTATTTTGTCAAGGCCATTGTTTCTAACCGAAATGTGGCAACTGGGAGAAGTTTTTTCATGTTCCCCATATACATAAAAGGAAAATCCTATACCACTAAGCGAGCGGTGCCTTTGCGGAGAAGACGGCGGACGAAGCGTTGTATGTTGTAGTTTTCAGGAAAGACGTTACTCGGAAGTCCATTCCAGAGCGAGGCAGTCCTCCAGATAAAGAAGTCCCGCAACAGCGACGTCCTAGGTGTTCGCAACTGTATCCTATGCTGATGAGCAGCTTGTGTCTGACGGGTGTTTCTGTTTGGCACAACTCTGGGCGGAATCATGAGTGCGAGCTAGTTCGAACACCTTCCGTAGTAGTATAAAAAGCTAGGCCCGCCACTTTTCTAAGATTTTTAAGGCTATCAAAGTCTTTAGTCAACTCTGGGACATCCACAATACGGACTGCTCTCCTCTGCATGGAGTCTAATATCTTGAGCAAGTGTTTGGGTGCCGACCTCTACACATGGGAACAGTATTCCAGAGATGGTCTTATCTGGATCTTATAGAGCAGTAAGAGCTGATGGGGTGTATACAACTTTTGGGCTCTATAGAGTGCTCCTAGCTTTTGTACTGCTGCTTTGGCGATTTTGGTTACGCGATTACGCCAAGATGTGTTGTTTTCTACATTTATGCCCAGCAAGCTTATGGATGAGGTCAGAGGCAGAGTTTGTCATTGATAAGTCAGGTTCTGCGGTGTTTGCTTTTTTCGAGAAGACAGGAATTATACACATTTCTTCAGGTTTATTGTGATGGTCGTGTTTCTGAAAATATGATGGAGCTTCTCAAAGGCAATCAAGATTAGTCTTATTTTAGGGGTCACTTCTGCTTTTTGGTTTTCTTTGCCTAGCTTTAGGGCGTCATGCTGATAAAGCGCTAGAAAACTAATTTGATTTTTTGAAGCTTTAGTATTTGATATTAACTCCAGTATTGCTGCATCAAATGCTAAAATCTGCAACAATAGATCTATTTTATCCTAAATTTACACTTTTAAATATATTTTCTGGTCATATTTCATGAGAAGAGTTAGCGTTTATTTCGCTTTGCTATCATTATATTATATATTTTTTGGTTTTGTTTATTATATATTTCTTTCCAACATTTTATGTAATGTTGTTTTGTCCGTCCAGGAAAACTGATTTTTGTCACATCTGGGTTCTTGGATGTTTACCACAATTCCATTCCATCTAGTTCCTTAAACTACTGAAAATAACTTTTTGTCTACCTCTAATATTTATTTTTTAATATAAATATTGCGTTTACTTTCTTGGCAAACATTGATTACTTTTAAAGCACTTTTTAAAAAGAGGTTATATATCTGTAATATGATTGTAATTTATATACAAGAACGGAATGAACATTTGATTAAGTTAAAACACAGATCAAGCAAGATCAAGCCTGTATGAGAACATTGAGAACACTAAAAAATAATAAAAAATATTAGAATATTGAATAGAGAAAACTGAAAAAAAATCGATAATTATAACATGGTATGCTCAAAAAACAAACGGAAAAATAGAAAGGAAGAGGAACAACATTAATCAATATATAATTGAACTAAAAATATATAATTACGTAATAAAAATTAAGGAATTTCAAATATCTTCTTATTTTTATAATAAATTATGGTGTAAGTACATAAATTCGGCAATAGTTTGAGCACATAAAACATTCTTTCTGGATGAAGTTTTTGGTACAACTATGGTTTTCAAGTTACAATTTGGCCCAAAATATCGAAAATAAATTATGGTCTCTAACAAACTAAACTGCTTGACAGACGAAATATACATATTTTTTTCAATATCTTTCTTTTCTATTCCCTAGAAGATTAGATTAGAATTGAAGGGAGTTGGCGCTGGTACTCGCCTCTGCCACTGCAACCTATGCAGGTTTATTGTAGGACTTCCGAGCTCCGAACCATGCGTAGAGGACCTCATTCAGTCCGTTCTTCCTAATCAGACTCCACAAATGAAGTACGGGCTCCTCCATGTACCTTGCAAGTCCGAGTTTGGTCTCTCCTAGCTTTGCATATCCGAACCTGCAGTAAGCCTCATACTCGCACCACCCGTGTTTTGGAGTTTTCTCCGCCTCCTGACAGAACCTGCAGCGGCTGTATTTGCCAGGCCAATTTTTCCCAAGTGTCTGTTCATTCTACAGTGTCCCGTCATCGGACTCACTAATATTCTTATCGTGTTGCGACTCCTCTTAAGTAGATCTGCCGTGAACTTTGGGGAGCCGAGTTTTATGAATTGTTTGGCCTGTAGTTGCCCCGGTGTTTATAACAACCAGTTTAAAGATTTTCATATATCCAGCTTTTAACTGCTATTTTGAAGACTCTTCCTGCTATCCCTCAGTAGATCTCATGTACCCACGTAACTCTATTTGCGCCCCGTGTTGCAAGTTTGTCGGCTTCTTCGTTTTCTTGATCGCCTTCATGTCTCGGAACCCAAGCAATGGTGAGCTTATTGTTACGACCGACCTCTTCAAGGGCACTTATGCAGTCTTTAACTAGTAGATTGCATCAGATATTAACAGAAGCAAAGAAGAAAAAGACTTATTCCATGAAATACTAGAGGAAGGAGTAAGGAAGATACCAGTAACAGAGAAACTTCTTATAGTGGGCGACCTAAACGCCAGAATTGGGAACAACATAATATCCGGAGTAAAACATCGATTTAACGAAGACCATCTTAACGAAAATGGTGAAGCATTAATAG